>CAJUYH010002064.1:0-11055 GCA_910591685.1 Galerucella tenella | reverse complement strand
GTTTTTTTCATAAATTGGAGATAGAAACCTATAGAATTCGGTAAAGTGACCTAATAATTATTGTTAAATAATTATTAAGTACTGGAAATAATACGGTAAATAGGCATAAGTTGGCGGTGAGTGACTGACATTTCTTTGTGAATTGAATCTGACATTTAAAATTTAAATTGAGATCTTCCGACTATACCTAGGGTAAGCAATTGTATTTTATATTTAAGAATTGAATATTTTTAGAAAACTATGATGTTATCTTAGATTATTATAAAAATAAAGATGGATTCCTCTGACGATCTCTCAGATTACTTGGCAAATACACCACCAAATATATTAGATGTGGCACAGAATGATGCGAATGATTTACTGCCCCAAAAATCCATGAGTATTTACGAAAAAAATACAATATTATTAGCAATTAATAATAGCGTTAAAGATTCTTCTAAAGAAAAATTTAACTTACTTTACGCACTAGTGCGTAAAGTATGTTTCTTTACGCACTAGTGCGTAAAGAAAATTACTATTTAACTTTTGTATTTTAATTAAATATTCGCTAGTAGAAAAAATATTGTATGCAATTCGTGTGTAAAGACCTTTTTTTGACTCATGTGATTGTCGCATTCGCCTGCGGCTCATGCGACAATATTCACATTCGTCAAAAAAAGGCTACTTTACACACTAGTTACATAAATAACTATTTTTGTCAAAAATATTCAATATATAATATTTAATATAAACTGTTGTTCGATAACTTCCTTATTGCTTGGAATTATTGACTTAAAATTAACTTAAATATGTAAAATTTTCCCCTGAATCGATTGGTGAAGACTAGAACCTTCTATCTATCATATTAGTCGAGTTATGAGTATCTTTAGTTTTAAAAAGTGGATTTTCGAAAATTTAATTACTCCATTTGGAGGCGAAAAATGATTTTATACAAAAACAAATCATGGCAGTTAATTTATCGTCCCCAAAAACCCTTCGAGACAAATTTTGTGCATTTTTTTCATGCCTAAAACATTTGTTTTGTCGAAAATTTTGAAGAGAGAGTAATATTTAATATAAACTGGTTTCCACTAACTTCCTCCCTGTTGCTAACAGTAAAACTTTTAGAAACACTCTGTTTGCATTTGCAAGTGGATGACATACCATCGTTCAAAATTTTATTACAAATTTAATTTTTTTGTGTAATTACGCTATCTACATAGCCTTCTGCAGCAGCAGAAAACTTCCATCCTGCATGTATTTTTACAGTTAGAAGGTGTCCTCCAGAATTTGCTAGCCCAGTGGCTGAAGACCTCATAAAGCAGTGTCCCTTGTTCCATTTGCCATTGCGTATTTTTAAAACAATTTATATTTGATGGCGTTATATTTTTCTATAATCAACTGTAGAACTATTGGGATTTAAAATAGTAAAAATACGTTCCATTGCATTTTTGCTTTCTGGTTATTTTGTGGGCCGAAATAAATGAGTGCATTTTTTAATTGAAAATATTTTTCTTGTTTTTTGGGCGATTTATTTTCTTTTTGCAGGGCTTATAACCTAACATGTCCTCAACATGACTGTAAATTTGGAAGCAAAAATAATGTACAGGGTCGGACTTATGAAAAAAAGTATATAACGGTGCATTTGAGATGGTTGCAAATGAAAACTGTCTTAGCTAAAATTGTACTAATATCCATTTTCGGTAGATAAACTATCCAGAACACTTCAGTAAAAAGGAAATTTTCCGAAATTACCAGATTCGCGAAATACCATTTTTTTATTAAATAACATTTTAACAAATAACACATTTATGAAAACAGTTTTGTTGGGACAATCTAAATTCCCATAGATATTTTCATTCCAGAATTAAAGTGGTTGATTCTATATATTTATTCAATTTCAACGTTTACAAAGAACAAAATTATATTAAATTCAAAAACGTTGTCATGTGGACATATATTAGCACACACAAAAAAAACAACAATCTTGATCTTCTCTCTGTAAAGTCAACAAGTACATATCTAAAAAACTCGATGTGTGCACTTCGAATAAAGAACCCAAAAATATTCATTAATTATCAACAAGTTTAGTAACTTTAAAACTTACAGTGTTACTAATAAAAAAGCTGGTATACCTATGTTATACCGAACTTATGTCAGGAATAGCTATATCAAGTATAACTCTTGCACAAATAAACTCGGAATAACATCGGTATAACTATTCTCCTTTTATTCCAAAATAGTAGTTTGGCAACGTCGTAGCCGTTCACAGAAGTAGATAAAACACCCTAAATTTAGAGAAAAGTTTTCGTATTCGTGACGTTCTGTGCGATTGACAAATGCATTTACGTGCAAAAAAAAGGTAGAACGTGTCGCGGGACACACGGTAGGAACTTTAGTTCCTTTTAAGCAAAAGTTATGTAATACATCTGACGTTATAGATAAACAATTTGCATATTCTTTGGTGGTTGAGTAGTAAGCACACCAGACTCTCACGCGGTAGACCCGGGTTCGATTCCCGCGAGGTATCTTTTTTTATTGTTAATTTTATTTTTAAATAATCATTCTACTTGATATTAATAACGACAACAGGTAGAAGTTTGAAATATCTAGCAGAATATTCATATTATAGATAATGGTACGGTACCCTTCATGATGGAGTCCGACTGGCAACATCTACTTATAACAGCATCGTATATTTAAAAAAGGAAACCGTAGCATTATACAAATTGGACTTTCAAGAACTGTACGTTTACCACAAAATTAGTGGAAACATAAAATTGAATTGTTAAATTTTTAATTTGAAGTTATATTACAGTTTATAGAAATTTTTATTTTTTAGATTTTTTCCTAAGTGGGTCGTAGAAAAAATATGCTGCTCGACTCTGCACTCCGCCTACGGCGTCATGCTCCATCTTCGTCCTCGTGCGATATGGCCATCATATCCACACTAGTTGCACAAACTACAATTTCTTCCAAAATATGCCCTTTTACATTTAAAAACTACCTGCCAAATGTCAAATCAATTTATCCATCCATTTTAAAGTTATCGAATTAAAACATTCAAGTTTTCAAAATTTCAACACCCTGTATTTCGAAAAGTAGCTAGACCCCTTAATCGCGCAAAAAAAATTATGGAAATAATAGTAAAAATGTATCCGAACAAAATCAAGTAGATCACTAGCACTGCGAATGCCAGCTTTGCATAGCATTTCAATATAGCATCGGTGGTTCAGTGGTTA
This sequence comes from Galerucella tenella, assembly GCA_910591685.1. Lineage (NCBI taxonomy): Eukaryota > Metazoa > Arthropoda > Insecta > Coleoptera > Chrysomelidae > Galerucella > Galerucella tenella. The sequence goes on along the minus strand of CAJUYH010002064.1, from coordinate 7,834 downwards.
GAATGCTCGCATTGCACGCGGGCGGGCCGGGTTCGAATCCGGGCAGGAGCATATTTATTATTATGAATCGCTGCTTCGTAAACGAGAGAGAGACTAAGGAGGCACAAGCACACAAAAGCAAGGCACATAACGAAGCAATGTAACATAAAGTAGCGTAACGTAACGCGTAACGGTCAGATCTTTTGCGTCGCGACCCCTGGTCGCTCAAACATAGCCTGGCGTAAAGAACTAAAGTTCCAAAAAGAACGAATTAGTTTATCTTCATCTATATTCTACTTTTGTATTAGCAGCTACGCGAAGTCTGTGTTATAAGATGGCTTCAATTAAAAGAGATCGGTGTATGAACTGGAAAAGTACTAGATAAGCCACCACCTCGTTTGTCCATGGGAATTACCTATAATTTGTTCTATAAACTTTACACCATCTTAGAAAAACGATATTTCAATCTAAATTCTTCGTCACCATAAAGAGTAAATGGATCTTTCCTCTCCTTCAACGTTTTCTTTTTCCGTCCATTCTCCATATTAATTATTTCATTCACTTCTTCAACAGCCTCAACAGCTCTCACGTGTTGAACAATCCGTATTAGAAACAAACGTCAATTTTTTAGGTTATAACACAGTTAAACAAGGGTAGGGGTCGGTATAACTGAGTATAACATATTCTCAAGTTATACCGAGTTTATTGGTAGTCATTTTTCTTATTCTTGATCTATTCTCAGTATAATATTTTTTAACAGGTTTATTTGTAAGACTGTTAGAGTTTACTGCACCCTGTTCAAAATTCTTCCAAACTTTCTTTGAATTGCTCGATTGTTTCAAATTGTTGTCCGTCATACAAATTTTGATCGAAAATTCCCCAAATTGAATAATCAACCGGATTCAATTCTGGGCTGTTAGGTGGCCACATTCATGATATTTTTCTCTAAGTTGTAGTTACTAAACTGTTTTCATGAATGTGTTATTTGTTAAAATGTTATTCAATGAAAAAATGGTATTTCGCGAATCCGGTAATTTCGGAAAATTTCATTTCCACTGAAGTGTTCTGGATAGTTTATCTACCGAAAAAGCATATTAGTACAATTTTTGCTAAAACAGTTTTCATTTGCAACGAGCTCAAATGCAATTTTTTTTATAAGTCCGACCCTGTATATTATTTTTTCTTTCAAATTTACAGTCATATTGAGGACATTGAGGAAAAACAAAAAAAAATTCTTCAATTAAAAAATGTACTCCTTTATATCGGCCCACAGTGTATTGTTCATCTTCCACATCTTTAATTGTCATTTTACATAAATATTCCCGGCCAGAACCCCCCGAAAGTGCAATTATAAAATCAACCCAAATTTTTGACAAATTATTTTGCACACTTCGTAGCGTGCGTTAAATTTTTTTATCCAAATAATTTTATTAAAAAAATTTGACAAAAAGATTTTTAATTTATTAATAAAGTAAATAATAACAAATCTAATTTTAATTTAATATTAAAAATAAAAAAATACTCACTCTATAAATTTATTTCAGGCAAAAATCTTACTAATATCACAGCGTAATTTTTTTTCACACTAATAAAAACCTTCTGGATTAGAATTCTCAAAAAAAGTCACATCACTATCACCGGCCAAACAACCAAGTGTGACAAATCCCGCTGCCATGCTTGATAAATATATAAACTTAAGATTTTCACTACATCGGTTTCCCCTTCTACACTTCAAATTGCAATGATAATGATTTTAATCAAATTGTATGTACTCCGCAACGATCATAGCAATTTCGGGGGATAATGGCGTAGGTCACTTGGAGTCTCCGTATAAGGAGAATAATTGAGTAGGAAAAGTGCTGACTAATGTACCTTTAAAGCTACATTAGACTGTTTAAAAAATATCGATTATTTTTTTTTTCTTCAAATATACTTGAAATATTGTAAAATACTGTAAAAGTTTTAACTCTTGATATTTATATTACCTTGAAGTAGGTTTACCAGTCTATCCATTTCCCAAATAAGAAATTAGAAAAAAAAAAAAAAAAACTTTTTTTTCGAAATTTTTCAATATTTCTCGCTGGGAGGAAGGTGGAGAAGATTGAAAAATACCACCATGTAGGGGAAGTTTTTTGCAATAAAAAAGGTCTCTTGCGTTTTTTTCGTCCGATCAATGGTTTGTCCGTAAAAAATTCGGTAAACTAAGTATGGTACCTCATTGTAAAGATCTGAAGAGGCAATAAAATGAGGTACCATTATCTATTTGTTACAGCCTGATGATGGTAATTTTTACCGAAAGTAGTTGCAACGGACATTAAATTTATTTTGGTTTGACTTTGAGTTTCATTGAACCCTTTATTTGGATTCTAACCACATTTGAGGTATGGCTGAACTCTTAGAGTTAATTTTTACATGTTTTTATTGGAAAAAGGTATGAAAAATATTATATCTTAAAATTATATATTAATCATCTTTTATACATTTTCACTATATACATTTTGTTGGTTGAATATTAATCTTCATATTACATGAGTATCAAATCTTATTTTGAAAAAATAAAGAAGATTCCTACCCGAATCTATAAAAATTGCGATTTTCGCTTATAATACAAAAAATTATTGAATCCAAAAATGTAGGTAAATTAGTTAACTTTGTAATTATATATCCTTGATCTTAGAAGTTTCCCCAACATTTCTACGCAAACCCCATTAAAATTACTCCAGTTTTATCAAAGTTACAGTATATATATATATTTTCTTGTAAATTCAAGATTTCTAAAATTTACAAAATAATGAAAAGTGCTGTATTTCTTAATTAGGAAAAATTAATTATCCGTAAATTTTATCTATGGAACAGACCTCCTAAATAACAGTTTCCATCCTTCGAAAAATGGTTCCAATACCACCTTATTATTTAATATTTTTTATTGAGATACATGGTTTTTTATTAGAATATAATATTTATATTATATATGAGTAATTTGCTAAAAATGATTATGTGCTGTGGCAAAAAAATGCCATCTTAAAGCCGACACATTCCTCTTCAAAACGCCGCATTACAATTATTTATACCTACATTATAACTGTAGGTACAATAGTTCATCATGTACTCCGCCGCGCTTCAGAAAATAGAGTCGTGCGGATGCGGAACACATACTCAGTTTACCGAATTTTTTCCGGACAAACCATTGCTCGGACGAAAGAAACGCAAGAGACCTTTTTTGTTGCAAAACATCCCCCCTACACGGTGGTATTTTTTATTTTTCTCTACCTTCTTCCCAGCGCAAAATATTAAAAAATTTCGAGAAAAAAAAAGTTTTTTGATTTTTTTTTCTAATTTGGGAAATCGATGGACTGGTAAACTTTTTTTTATATTAATCTACATACTTTAAGGTACTTATGAAAAAAAAATCAGCCGTATTGCTAATTACTGCAGTTGTTACCCTCGTCTGGCCTAGGTGCCTTATTGATAATTTCTATTTTCCATTTAAATAACATGGATACAAAATTGTCCTATACTTTGGAACTTCATAGCTCACGTAAAAATAAATACTGCGAAATGACTGAGATATATTTTTGTAGGAAATTCAACGCTCTACAAAAAAGGGCTCTTATAATTTTTTGATATTCTCACTCTTTTCAAAGTTATTCAAGGTTAAATTAGTAATAAACATTTTTAGATATCGCTTTATTCCAGCGCTTTATGAGTTCAACCAAGAAGCAACAACTACTTCCCGGGCTATATGCTCCGACGGATATTGAATTACACTTCAAAGTCAAACGGGGTTGGCATATCTACAAGATATTCAAAACCAAACGTCCTGGTTTGCAGTTAGAAGGGACAACATAACTTGTAGACCGGTTTCAGCGAATTTGCGCCTCATCAGTACAAGGTATATGTTCTCCGTGAGCTCAAAGTAGTAGTTGTTGCTTCCCAGTTGAACGATCAGTGTCTTTAAGAAATATTTTTCGATACTTATAAATCTTTAGAATAATTATTATTCTGTAAACTGTAATAATACTTTATAAACATTTTTTTTTTAATTTTTGACGCTAGAATCAAGTCTGAGAGGCAAATTCCTGTACACAAAAGTCTCAGTTCCGTTTCCGAGAATCCCAAAAATTCAAAAAATTAGATCGTTTCGGTCAAAAATACACGCGAAGATTCAAAAAATCCTAGTGTCCATAATAACGGGTATTTTCAACTGACATTTTAGAGACACATTCTCAGATGATGGAAGAATATTGAAAAAAATCAGCGAAGTATTTTGTCACTTGGAGTCGGTAATTTACATAAGTGTTTAGTCAGTGCTTGAGTACCTCTATGCTTTTTATGTTTGGCTTTTTTTGAAGAGTGCACTGTAGAAAAATAATTAAAATAAATGAATTGTAACTTTTTATCGAGTGATAATTATGTCGGTATTTTTAGATCTATATGAAATTACCTGATTTGATTTAAAAAAAATACCACGATCTAGATTAGATTTTCAGGTGGTTGATATTCAACGAAACTCCATGACGACATTGATAATACATTTAGAACAGATATTTCAAACAAAAATTGGACTTTTTGTTATTTAGTTATCTTTTTACTGTCTGGACGATCACAAGATAAGCCGCATGTAAACAAAGATTCATCCTAATCAACATTCACAATAATGAACCGTTTAAAAGTATTACAAACGTTAACCCTAATTTTCGACTTAAAAAATTTGATAGGATGCAGACGTACCTTTCGTAGCGGCAATGTGTCTTCCGTCCCATTGACAGTTCTCGTCGGTCTGTACTTTGTTGTTTACGGTCAATTATTATTATTATTATTTTTTGGAACTTTAGTTCTTCACGTCAGGTTATGTTTGAGCGACCGGGGGTCGCGACGCAAAAGATCTGACCGTTACGTTACGTTACGTTACTTATACATAAGGGGGCGTCCATTAATAACGTGAGTCATTTTTGAGAATTTTTCGACCCCTCTCCTTCCTTGGTGAGATATCGTAAGATTTTCCTCAACTCCCTACCCCTACCCTAATATCACGCGAGATTCATCAAAACTTCTATTCTATTTGGACTGTAAATGTGTTGGATTTTTGAGAAGAAAAAACTTGTTCTATTACTTTCATTGAATTCTGGCAAAGACTATTATTTATGAAATTATCCTAGAAATAATTTTTCACGCATATTCTCACATTCTGTGAGAAAAATAATTACGTGATATTTGCCTATACCCCTCCTCCCCCCTAAGTGAGATTTGGAAAGATTTAGCATAATCCCTTCCCCCTAGAACACCTCACGCAATTAATGAACGCCCCCTAAGGAAACATACTATTTGAGCCAATTGGTAGCATTTTCGACTCCCCATGTAACAAACTGTCAAATAGGCTCACGATATGGGATCATATATCATGGAATAATCGGCATACCTCTTGTTGAGTCCGCAACTCATCGCCAATACCAATCATCATTAATATTTCAATCCTATCACTTTTGGATTTAAATGCATTTTGTAAAAAAAGCTGCTTGGATAGTTTTCACGTAAACGTACCTTCTCTAAAGCGTTAACAATATAGAATTGCACTTATTATACATTTTTGGAATTAGTTCAGTAAGGGTAATCCGGAAATCTGAAAAAAGGGGTTCCATTTAAAAAAATGGTGATGACGTTATCACACGAAGGTGGTTCACCCTGTATACTAGAGTATAATTTGACAAAATAGAAAATTAAAATTTTGAATCGACCTGCTTTGGGAATGTACTATTATTGTCTACACAGTATATTAACGAACCAGTATGTTATCTCGTGACGTTACACTGCCGAGCTCTCTGTGCAGCATCAGTGTAATGTTCTACAATATTTAAGAAAAAACATTAACGCGTTCAAGTCATTTTAAAACTTATGCCACCTACGCCTATGGTAAAATGAATCGTAAAGCGATCCGTTCAAGGTCATCAAAAGCTCTGGAAATTTATGAATGAAATTTATAAGAGTTATACTACTGGTTCGTTTCTATACTGTGATTGTCTAAGCAATTTATTTAATTTAATAATTATTATAATGAAATTATGCGTTACTTTATGGACGCACTGTATAAAAGTGAGTTGGCGTTTCTGTCAAAAATTATATTATTGAAATAAGATAAAAATATATTTGAATGATATTAATATCCTAATGTTTTTTTTATCAGATTATTATTAAATAAATTCCGACACTCTAGTTGTTTACAACCGAGTTACGTGTATTTTTGATATTTAAAATAGCTCAAACGAAAAACTTTCACATACACAACATTCTCACCCCTCAATAAACGATATAATATACAGGGTGTCACAAAAAGGCAGGTCATAAATCATACCACATATTCTGGGGCTAAAAATAACTCGATCCAACCCAAGTTACCCTAGTACAAATGTGCATGCGAAAAAAGTTACAACCCTTCGAAGTTATCAAATGAAAATTGATTTTTTCAAATATTTCGACAGTCACATTTTGGTAACCTCTGTGTCTTCTGCTTTGATACATATGGTTAGTGACCTTTCAACCCGAACGATAAGCGCGCTTTTTACTATACCTCAAATACCCTATACAATCTTTTATTCAATTTCTATACCAACCTTTATCATTTTCAGTTCATTTCAGTTTTGATCATTACTTACTGACCACCCTGTATGTATACTGAAAAATTGTGATTCAATTTCCATAAAATAATTAATATATCACAAAGATCAATTGAAATATCAGTGTACAATGAATAAAATTAATAAATAAAGTAGAAAAACTGCACCTTTTTTTGTCAATATTTACATAAATCTACATAAAAATAGAACAAAAACTTGATAGTTAATGAAACGTTAAAAAATAGGTATTTAGTTTCAAGAAAATTAGAAACGAAAATTCTCAATATCCACTGCATATAATTAAATGGGTGAAATGAATCACTTAATAAATATCATATTTTTTAGTTGCGCTTTATTAAGTCATTTATAGAGAAAAAAAAAATAATTTTCATTATCGCTGTTTGCACGTGGAAAGATAAAGAAAGAGGATGAGTAGTGATAATTCGATTCATTCAAACAATTCAAAATAAAATGACATTAATATTAAATAAGTTTGTTGTTCTTGTAGAAGTGAAATAATTTCATTTGAAAATTCCACACATGTGATTTTTAACCAATCAGAACGTGTATTTCTGACAGATCACCATGGCAACGGATGAATTTTAGTGGACATTTTTTCCTCCTGGGTACCCAACAGCGAATTATACTGGAAATTTTTTTGACGTTTATAATGACAGAATATTTTTTTTACAATCTAATTTTTATTTGTTCACATGATAATTTTGATTCGTTTCAACTACAAGCTTAGATGTTTTCTAAATTCTTTGGACCATTATGATTAATGTTTATATTAAAAACGCAATTATTTATTGAAAGTTGCTTGTTCTTGATTTAGAGATTCTTGGATTGTCTTTGCATTTGTTGTGGAATTTTCTTACCGAACACCACACGAGATCAAATTAAATCCGGAAATTTTTTGGCCTCTAGTGGTATTACTAGTGAAAATATTTCAATTTTCACATACTTTAATAATTCGTTAAAATGAAATAACAATATAAAAATACACTTTAGGTAATAAATTCCGAAATATATTCACTTTCTACCTAGTTGAAAACCATATTATTAAAATATATTTCTCAAGTAAGTAATCATTACAAAATTCACATAAAAATAATACGAATTGGATAACTGCCTGTTGTCTTTTTATTAGGAGGTGAATTTAATTAATATTATACAGGGTGTACCGTAAATTAGAGGCATGATAGATCTTTAAGAAATATTTAAAATACCCAAATGCAACTTTC
>CAJUYH010002063.1:23468-42920 GCA_910591685.1 Galerucella tenella | reverse complement strand
TATAATGTGAGAGGCAGTGGGAACAAGGGTGAACAACCCGCCGGACGTCGACCGACGATACAACAAAGCCCCTTAGAAGGATCATCTCTCAATTTTTTCTTCTCTGCTCCGCCTTTTTTTTCTCTTTTTTTCCCAATTCAAATGTTTCTTTTTCATTTTCTTTTACGTCCCATTGTCTCTTACATTTTTCTTTTTTACTTTTATTTAATTTTTTTAGTTGTCTATCGCCATTGCCAATTATACACACGATAAATTTTTCGATAAATAAATTAATGGAATGAGAGATGGTGAAGAGTGAAAAAGTGTAAAAGAGACAAGACAACACTGACAGCGTTTCCTTCCTTGTATGATAAAGACATCCTGGTATGAATAAATTCCAACAATTGTTTAACGTCATACCAAACACTATTATTACTTCTTTTATCGTCGTTGAATTTTCCGGATTGAAATTCATATAATTTCATTCATTGAAATATATTACAATAGAGAATCCTTCCATTCAACCATTGTTTTATTATTTTTTTTCCATTCAAAATTGAAAATTAAATTGCAATTCTGGATCGTACCATGTTTTTATTTTCTCTTTCCCTTCGTCTTTATACATATTAAACTCCAACGTTTCTTTTCTTGTGTTCCTTCATCCATGGTTAATAATTTTGTTTCGGGATTTCTAGGTTATCATTCAATTCAATAATATGCGAATGAATATATTGCATGTGAATAGTCGCGCGGGGTCAACAAGTTTTGATCGTGACGATCGAGGTGAAAGTCATCGTAGTCAAAAGCAATATTATATACACTGTATCGAAATGCCTGACTGTACACACACACACACACACACACACACACACATTTATTCAAACACAATTTTATAATTTATTATATAAAATATAAATATAATAATTGTCATATGCATACGATCAATATTTACAATATCAATTAAAATTAATATCAATTATAACATGGAGTATATCGTGGGTGTTTATTAAACGGAACAACACGTCAGGTCATACAGTCATGAAAATATTAAATACATCGAGTGTATCATCATGTGTAGAGTTGGCATTGCCAGTGTTTTCCACACGATTAAAATAAGCTGTTCATTTATATATAAGTAGTGGTAGCTTTATATTACAATGACAACAACAACGACGACGACGACGACGACGTTATGTTCTACGACAATGGTTGGCTCATAATACCAACGACAAATTCACGACCCGGAAGGTGTCATCCGTATGTTTATGAGTATATATATATATATATATTCAGCATTGACTATTTAATTATTCTATTACGCCATTTTTTTTCGTTTTTTTTTTCCTCAGATTCACTTGACATTACGAGGTAAAATATAACGAAATACAATATTATTTTATTGTTCTGCATTGCTGCTGTCAATAGTAAATAATTATTTATGGTTTATTCACCCATTCACTTATATATCACAGAGTGACATTTATTATTTTATTTAACGAGCAATCTCTGTAATAAATTGACTATTTAAATGCGGTGGATTGAATTTTTGTTTGATGGCCACTGAATGGTCGATTGTTGATTACTTAGGGTGTGGGATAACGATCAAAATGTGAGGGACGGGGGGGGGGAGGTGAATTGAGAAAGAGAGACAGAGAAATTGCACACATCAGGGCGTTCCACCAGAAGAGGACAGCCACACAACCGGAACACCACCACCCTTGTGAAAATTCGATAGTTCGTTTGGTCACAACTCTGAGCAATCGCCTCGTTCACATTTAAATTCTCTTTGTTATTATATTAAATTTACGTATAAAATTATATAAAATTCTATTTTTCTTTTTCATTCTCTTCCAATTTGTTTAGTACATTGTGAAGAGGTCACAGGATACGAAGAAAAAAATTATATGTTTTTTATACCTCTGGTAAAATATTATTAATACAGTGACAAAGATGAAAAATTTTATTTGTTGACTATTTTCATTCATAATTGTAAAATTTGTAATTTTTATATTTTAAACGACAATAAGGAAGTGGTGATAAAGTATATACAGTTATCAAGATAAGTAAAATGAAAAAAAAAAACAATTATGAAGAAGAAGAGGAACAGAAAGAAGAAGAAGAAGAAGAAGATGATGATGATGAAAAAGGAAGAAAAAAACTAAAATAGAAAAAGGAAGAGTAATAGAAAATGGAACGTGAGAACTCCAATCTCGCATACTCAATAAATCGATAGTTTACTTGATAAAAGTAATAAATGTAAACAACACATCCGCATATGCTAAAAATTATTTAGATTAGTGCATATATATATATATATATATATTGTATATATGTAGAGATATTATGTTGAACTTTTCTTGATTTTTGCCTTCTATTATTTTATCTTTATTTCATTGAACACAGCCATTGAAGGATAACTTGGTTGTAGGGTCAAAATAGACAACAATGAGTGTATATAATTTCAAACAAACCGGCTTGTCTTTCATGATGGACCACACTCAATAATCACGCACACACACATACATACAAACATCTTGCCTCTCTTTCAACTGATTGTCGTGGCTATATATATATATCATCATCATCGATTTGTCGACAAATAGCCTGTACGGAAACAAAGCAGTGTCTATTGGTGTGATTCAAACGGTATTGGAATTAGCAATGGCAGAGAGCAGAGGCCAATAAACGCTATTCTGTTGCCAACAACACCGATTGTATGTATGCTTTGTTCTCAAGTTTATACCTTTCACTGAGTGTGTGACAAAATTTTTAAATGATTGCATTGATAATTACTATCCAAATACACCATTAAATTCATCGTATCAATTTATGGAAAACGGCCATTTACATTCCATTCACTTTAATATTTAAAATATAACAAAAATTATTTATTATTTTTTTTTTTATTTGCCTGTACCTGTACTAACCTGGCAATAAGTAGCTCACTTCATTCTTCATGTAATCCCTCTCACTCCATTTTATTTATTATTATTATTGATATTGTTATTATTTTCCAATGACTTCTTTGATGAAAGTACACAAACAACTCAATGCACTCAATACGAATTTATTTATGTATATATAATATATAAATGTAGATATATATATATATATATATATATATATGTTGTGTTTGGTTTTGGGATTAAAAAAAAAGCTTGCAACGCGTGCCGACGACACGACCGAACGTTGATGCACCGCAAATGAACTGTCAGTTACCACGGGTTACACATATTTATGGGGAAAAAGATATTCTAGGTCTAGCGAGGCTGCTCTTGCGCAGCCGGCGCAATACTACATACACCAGGCCAGCCATACTTACCCTTCACCGCCCACTCTGTATTATTTTCATGGGTTTAAAATCCCCACCAATGATATTACAAGTGTCCATTGCCAGGGAGGTGTCAATGCTTTCTGTGCACCCCTTTATCTAAAAATTTTTCTGTTTTACAATTTGATGTATAATTTATTGATGTGTGTATGAATTATACGGTCATTGTGATTATTAAATAGATGTTGACTTGATAATGTGGGGTAATAATGTTTGTTTACATTTTTTATTGTTGATAATGTGGTATTTCTTGGTAATTGATGTATTGTTTAATTCTCGCGCCAGTTTTAATGGCCAATGGTGTTTGTAAGTGCGATGTTGCGCATGCGTTTGGCTACAGTTAATTTTATTGGTTATGCTCTTCGGTCTTTTTCTTTTGTAACTGGTCCCGCTGTTGCCGACAAGAATTCACCCTTGCACACATTGACATTTAGATATACATATACGAAGGCGAATAAAGTTTAACGGGCCAGGAGGATGTTCCTCGGGTATCTTCGGCTTAGCTTTCATTTTCTTTCTCAATGTTGTGTATCAACTTTATATCGTGAAATCTCAAATAGATACTTTAACGCATGCGCCACAATTGCCTGAAGAATTTTTAACATATAAAACACCGACGAATTTAAGCAATCGAAAAATCAATTGTAAATTATTTTTATCCATTATTATCATTTTTTCATGTTCCCAATGTGTATGCGGAAATGTAATATTGTTACTTTCAAATCTGGGTCATATATGGGAATACATAACCTATCTGTTTTAAATTTTCGCGCTGGTTGCAGTGTATTGGTACTACTTTCGGCGACATTATAATCATACGGGGTGGGGGAATAGTACTAGAAGAGAGAGAGAGAGAGAGAGTTTTAGTCGGACATACCCGAAGTATATTAATTGGCCGGTTTAACTATAGAAAGATACATAGAAACATGGCGAGTTGCAGGATTTTAGGGGCATTGACGCGATATTCATCAAGAAATAACACTTATCTAACACGTACAGGTGATTATTCATGTTTTTATTGAAATATTCACTTATACTTTGCCATGTATTTTACAATAATTCACCATGTAATGTCTGACACAGATTATGTTTGGTAATCATGTCTATCGACAAATCGACCTTTGTACCCAACAGATAAAATTCGAAAAAAAAACAATTGCCAATTTTCGTGTATTGTTAAATTAAATTCGAATAAATAATAAAAAAAGGAAGAAAAATATTCGGTGGAAATTATTTTGATATCACGATTGTAAAAATAAATATTTATTCCAATTTATAATAAATATATCGACCAGTTTATAAAATAAATTTATGGTTTTATATCATAATGCATTGCAATACTGTGATGATCTACTTTTATCACATAGTCATTAGTCGGAAGACATTTTATATAATTCCCTGCGCTTTTTTGTTTCACAGCTTTTCACACATCTTTAAGACATTTGGCCGCAGCTGCTTCGCAAAAACATACAAAATGCAGAATTGTCGATGGTGTAGCGGTAATCACTTTGGATTCACCGGGGGCCAAGGTAAATAAAAATAAATAATTTATAAAACACATTCATCTATTCGCATTTCTTATATAATCCAATTGTTGTTTAGATGAATACGTTGAATGCGGAAGTTATGGAAGAGATGAATACGTTACTGAAAGAAATCGGATTAAATTCTGCTGTAAATTCAGCAGTACTTATCAGTGGAAAACTACACAATTTTATTGCAGGTGCTGATATTAGCATGTTGCAAAATGTTAAATCTGAAGAGGAAGCATATGAAATAGCAAAATCTGGTCATAAAACACTTCATGGTATAGAATCATCCAAAAAACCAATTATTGCGGCAATTTATGGTTCATGTTTGGGCGGTGGTTTAGAGGTTATTTTCCGATTTTTATCTGGTCAATGTTGAATTTATTCGTAATAATTTACTTCTGTTAAACTCGCGCGTTTCTACATGTCAATGGTAGGTTGCGCTCGCATGCCACTATCGTCTAGCTGTGAACGACAAGAAAACTGTATTGGGTTTACCCGAGGTAAAACTTGGTCTTCTTCCGGGTGGCGGGGGCACTCAAAGACTACCTAAAATTACATCACTTCCTAATGCATTGAGTATGACTTTGACTGGATCAATGATAAAAGCCGATAAAGCAAAGAAATTTGGCATTGTCGATGTGTTAGTTGATCGACTTGGACCAGGTATTTCAACGCCTGAAGCCAAGTAAGTGATACAATTTAATGTAACAGTATAACTGTTTGTATTTTCATATCGTCAGGTTGGAGCAAGACCGTGACAACTGAAAAATTGTAATTTTTCCGTTTTCATAATGAAACAACTCGAATTTGTGTATATTTTCATCTTCATTTTCACATTTTTCACTTTTATTTGTTCACAAGTACAAAACTTTAGGGTCCCTGCGTCGCTTATATCGTCCCCAAGTCAGCTGTCACAGATTTTCATTTCTAATGTTTCCATGAGACGGCGATTTGAATACCTGCTTTTCCTGAAAATTTCGTAATTTTGAGTTGTGACGGTCTTGTTCCAAACAGACAATATATTGACATTAATTAAAGTAAAATTGATATTTAATAATTTAGCACGATGCGCAATTTAGAGGAGGTTGCGATTAAAATAGCCAACGATATTGCAAGTGGAAAATTGAAGATTGATCGACGACCAAAAAGTCTCACAGATAAAATAATGTCGTGGGCATTTGGGTTAGATTTTGTAAAAAATCAGATATTTCAACGGTCCAAAGCTCAAGTAATGAAGATGACTGGTGGATTGTATCCAGCGCCACTTAAAATTCTCGATGTTATACGTACGGGATTGGACAAGGGATCAGCTGCTGGTTACGAGAGTGAAGCGCGTGGATTTGGATATTTAGCAATGACACGTGAATGCCGAGGTTTGATTAGTCTATTCTTTGGCCAGACGGCGTGTAAAAAAAATCGTTATGGCGCACCGGCAAGTGAAGTAAAAAAAATTTCGATTGTTGGCGCGGGATTGATGGGCGCTGGTATTGCACAAGTAAGTATTGATAAGGGCTACACTGTGGTAATGAAGGATACAAGTGATGCTGGACTTAATCGAGGTGTAGGTCAAATACAAAGTGGATTGTTGAATGCTTTGAAGCGTAAACGTATCAATACTGTTGAAAAAGGTCAAATAATGGCGAGTTTAATTCCAACATTGGACTATAAGGACTTTAAGAATTCGGATGTGGTAATTGAAGCTGTGTTTGAGGATCTTGCAATTAAACACAAGGTAATAAAAGAAATTGAGGAGAATACACCGGCACATTGTGTGGTTGCAACAAATACATCGGCAATTCCAATAACAAAAATAGCTGCGGGTAGTAAACGACCTGACAAACTTATTGGAATGCATTATTTTTCACCCGTAGATAAAATGCAACTTTTAGAAATTATAACGCACAAAGGTACATCAACGGAAACAATCAAAACGGCAATTGATGTTGGTTTGAAGCAAGGCAAAGTTGTTATTACTGTTGGTGATGGCCCGGGATTTTATACAACGAGAATATTGAGTGCTATGCTGTCTGAGACACTTAGATTATTGCAAGAGGGCGTTGATCCAATTGAATTGGATAAATTATCGAAGAAATTTGGTTTCCCCGTTGGTGTAACGACACTCTGTGATGAAGTGGGTATTGATGTTGGTGCACATATAAGCGTTGATTTGGCTAAAGAGCTTGGCGCACGATTCCGTGGTGGCGATGTAAATATTATGAGTGATATGGTAAAAGCCGGTTTTCTAGGACGAAAATCAGGCAAGGGAATTTTTGTTTATGAAGCTGGCCGAAAAGATCGTGATGTTAATTTGGGTGCACTTGATATTATTAAGAGATACAGTTTAGAGCCAAAAGGTAGTACAACCAATGAGGATCGGCAATTGAGAATGGTGACGCGATTCGTTAATGAAGCTGTTATCTGTTTGCAAGAGAATATACTTGCCAATCCAGTGAGTTTATTTCTTCTATTCTTTTAATATGAATAATGAAAAAAAAAAGCTGTGAATCTGTATCAATCCGCTAAGTTTCACTTGCATTTTATTCGCCAATAATATAATTGAAGAAAATAGAGAAAAAAAAAACAAAAAAACTAATGAGAATTGAATTAATAAATGAATAATGTTTATTTATATTATTTGTGTTTAATTGCAGCTTGAGGGTGACATTGGCGCTGTGTTTGGTCTTGGCTTTCCGCCATTCACTGGCGGCCCATTCAGGTGGGTTGACTATTACGGAGCGGGCAACCTTGTTAAGAAGATGGAGGAGTTCCAGAATCATTATGGTGAGGCCTTCAAACCGTGCCAAATGCTTTATGATATGGCGAGTAATCCAACGAAAAAATTCCACGCAAAGTAAAGTGCCTTTCATTGATATAAATATATACACATATAAATAAGTATATATTTTTCATTTTAAAATTGAGTCGCCGGTGGATTTCTAATGGTAATATTGATGAAGTAAAATAGATTGTAAAACTTTATTATCCTTTTCATTGGTAAATGGTTTAAAGAGAGATCAATCATTTTTGCTATGAAACTGTTGTCGCATTTTATATATTTATAAGCTGAAAGACTCATATTTTCATATTTTTGGATAGATATTGAATTGTTATACCGGATGTGGAAGCTGTTAATTGTGTATCCGATTTT
Source organism: Galerucella tenella (assembly GCA_910591685.1). Taxonomy (NCBI): domain Eukaryota; kingdom Metazoa; phylum Arthropoda; class Insecta; order Coleoptera; family Chrysomelidae; genus Galerucella; species Galerucella tenella. The sequence continues at coordinate 34,930 of CAJUYH010002063.1, read as the reverse complement.
TTTTTCTATTTTCATCAATTGTTTTTTTCTCATTGGATACAAACCAAAAAAATAATAACACAATTGACAAAAAAAAAAGTTTACATTATCAATGAATTTCTTGGATAATTCCATTTGTGTTTCTATTGATTCCGTGTTGAAGTTTCAAAAATACAATTAATTAACACACTGTCATTAGAACACACGTTTCATAATCATTCAATTATTCATAATTGATCTTCGACATTGCTGCTCCTATTGATAAAAGAAAAATACAATATTTTTTAATATCAGACAACAATCAATATTTAATATGGAAATGGCTATTTGCAAATTAGCATATTAAATCCACTGAACTTTGGTAACACACGTTTACCGTTAAAATTCATATTAAAGTCGCGCTTATATATTTAAAAATTGTAATATATTATTGTGGTAGTTTAAAAATGATAAAATATGGAAAAATTAATGAATACATAAATATTGATTGGCAAGAAAGGAAAAAAAAAATAGAAAAGAAGTGTCAACGTCAATGATATTGATGAACTCAATGATACAATCATCGTTCTTTTTTTGTCTTATCACCGATATAATCTATCTGATAATCGTAATAATTGTCCAGCAAAGTATATGGGCAATGTAGACGGTAATTTGCGTCATCTACCGGTCCTGCGCGATCCTTGTCTATTGCATCCTTGGCTGATGCAAGTGTGTAATAAGTTTCGTCAGCTGGAAAAACTCTCTACCTGTTAATTAATAATTGCATTGGAAAGGGTGAGACGTTAGATTCAATGAAACAGTTGAAAATTGCATTGAAGCGAGAGATTTTAACGACACACAACGATGAAAAACACCATACAACGTAGGAAAAAATAAATAAATAAATAATTAGAATATATAAAGAAAATGAGAGAAAAAAAAAGTAGTGTAACGCCTACGAGTCACTGAGCTTCCAATAATTTATTGTATCTCAATAAGTATTGGCATATTTTCAATCGGATTTATTAATTAACAATCGAGTCAACATATCCATGATGAAAATAATTTATCAATTGCGTAAGCCATGCAAGACTTTATATGTATGTATGATTGAACATACAAAATTAAAAATTGAAATTCAATTTCTTAATGATTTGTGATATGAATAATGCGTGTGCGATTATAAAATACTGTTTCAGTATTTCAGTCTAGTTGTTATCAAACAAACACGTGGGTTGAACAACATCACGCCTCTCCATGTCATTGTCATTCAATGGCCGCGTGATAACACTATCGTATCAAATGTAAAATATAATATGTATATTTATATACACATGTATATATAATAATGCGACTGTGAGTATGTGATATTTATTTCTACAATAACATTCAACGTATGCAAATCCACCTTTTCCCAGACATCAATTGGAAATTAGCCGCACACTTGACTCCATACAACTCATTACGGGTCGTTATTGACTCCGATATTCCGTGAATAATTCAATATATACAATGACAAATGTTTAAACTACAACATCGTGCAGACAATGTATGCACGTGTCAAAGCCAAGTGAAAAAGTTTTTTTTTTTCAACCGATATAGCCGAAGGCCACAAACTCTGCTATATTCAAAATATACATCCAACGCCTTTTTTTTTTCTTTTTATCTACCATGTGTGCCTCCTTTTTTTCCCGTATGGACTAAAAATAAATTTCAATAATGCTATTGCTAAATTTAATGCGACATTAAATGCAAGTTGAGTAGAAAAAAAACACGAACATTGATAACGGATAAGTTTGTTTGGAATTTAGCAGAAAAAAAGAATAAAACAAAAGGTACATGAAGTCATCAATCACTCGATGAAACAATAATGACGATGCAATAAAAAAGACGAGTTTATTTAATATGAAAATATCGAAATAAAAAATGCTGTTGATGGGATATTGTAAAAGAAAGAAAAAAAGGAGTTGGTTCAACGCAAATAGTAAAGAGGAGAAACAGAAAAAAAACACAAGTCCAAACGCAGTTAAATTGCTGATGGACACGTCATACTACTGATATGAGGGTGATGTATGTATATACACGCGTATTAAACTGAGACACTGCGTGATGGAAACTTTTCCGTGTACAGAATTGCGTCCTCGTTTTAAATGCTGAACATCGTGAGAGATATTATATATATGTTGGCAATTCCGCCAAGACATATGTATGTGTTTGGGCGCGTCAATGGGTACCATTTCTCTATTAATATTATAACATATGCATCGTTGCTTTGATGTTCATCAGCCGCCATTAATCGTTCCGTTACGAATTCAAATTGGCCTTTGGCGAACCTAACATTTGCCATTCACGTGTTAATGTGTAACGCCCATGATTATTGCATTCTCGTAATAGACTGCGGTCCAATACCAACCAACAATTCGCCACGTTGACGCTTTGCAAATTTGACCTTGTTCATATCAACAGCCAAAACGTGCACGATATAATACAAAAACATCTGTAGAAAAATAAAAAAAAAAAAAGAAAGTGATAATAAACGTGTATGTTATTGTAATAAATAATATATTGTACGTGCAAAAATGATAAATTAGTTGAGTATTCGAGATAAGAGACAATGAGGGAGATAGAGAGACGTAGATAGTGGAAAATACCATCGATCTATCAAATGGCTTATTTGTATATAAATAACATTTTTATATGAATGAAAATTTTTATGGCGCTATTGTGAATTAAATTGATTGACCGAGGGAATATTAATTGAAAAATCTGTATTTTACGAAAGTATATAAGTCATATATATTTTTTAATATTAAATTATGTACAAAAAAAAAAGTCTGTGAACAAGTCTTAAATTCAATTGAGGATGTTTGAATATCTATATACATATTATATATCTATAATGAAGGGAAGAAAAAACAAAAAGAAAATGATACAATATAAATTTACAATGTGAAAATCGACAGTTTTAAAATAAATACTCTGATAATTCTTTTGTTCCAATAAGTCACAAGCATATTATGCTTCGCAGAGATCATAGAGACATACACACACTCATTTAGATACTCGTAAAATTAAAAAAAAAAAAAGGCCATTGATAATCATATAAATTATTATAATGCACAAATGACATATGTTGCAATTTTTGTGAACGAAGAAAAAAAAATTAATCTTCACTTTTTACCGTAATATGTTTGTACAAACTTTATAATTCACCTGATTAGACATTTATGGATGACTAGAGAGGAGTGTCGACATCATATATTTTTTCTTTCCTCAATTTATATTTGTATATATATATATATATATATATATACATGTGTGTATTGAATGTCGACATCGACTTCCAACTCGTTATCATAACAAATAATGAAAGTCGCATTAAAAAGAGCGAAATAAAAAAATGATTCAACCAACAAATTGAACTTTATGAATATTGCAAATTGTATTTATGTAGCGGCCATTCTTGACGATATTATTTGCGTTGTATTTTGTATTCTTGGCGCAAGAACCGGCAAAAAATTCACTCGCAACGATGTTGAATTAACATGATGATGAATTTGATTATTGATTGATGATGGTGATGCCGATGATGATGTTGAAGATCTCGTGCGATCTCTCGCATGTCGTTTAACGTGTTTTGCTAAATGATCACTTCGCATAAATCGCCTTTGGCAAACTGAGCATACAAATTTTTTCTCACCGGTGTGCGTTCTCTTATGCCGTGATAATTCATCGCTGCGTGAAAACCTCCGTCCACAATCATCATATGGGCATGGAAACGGTCGTTCACCCGTGTGCGTTCTCATATGAGCCTTTAAATGCGACGATTTGAAATAATTTTTGCCACATCCAGGATATTCACACTCGTAAACACGACGACGTGCCCCAACATTTGTAATTATATTATTGGCATTAGCATTATTATTATTATTATTATTATTATTATTGATATTATTATTATTGCTGATACTATTATTAGTATTAATGATGTTGGTACAATCATTATTGTTATTGTTTGTGGTGACTGTTGATGATGTTACGAGGAGTAAAGGTGTTCGTGGCAGAACCATTTGTGTGCCAAGAAGACTCGCGACCATCGTAACTGGCGGTGGTTTTGGTGCAAGTGGCTGTAACTTTTGAATTTCACGATCGGTATTTTTGCTATTCACTATTATTTCCTCTTTGCGTAAACTCATTTTGAATTTTAAACTCTTCAATATGTTTTCGTGTCGGGGTGCGGATGGTTTATTACGTTGTTGCGTTGGCGTGTTACTTGATGGAATAACTAACACGATTGGCGGTGTTTCCGCGAGTGGTTTAGGTGTGACGGTGAAATTGGCTGGACTGCAAGTACCGTCGCGATTAGCACGCATTATTACTGATACACGAGCTGGCTCAGGACTTGGTGGTGGTGTGCCATCGAGTAAAAGCTGTAATTTCAAATGATATTGCAATGTTAATATATAATTCATTGTCATTTCGTATGATGAAAGTTAAATGAAGCGCTACAAATATTTTGTGAATTGAATAGTTTTTTTTTTTTTAGCTGCTGGTAATAAGTAAGATGTTTGTGTGAAATTTGTTTTGATGGATGGATAGGAGTGAGTTGCGGTCGATAAGTTGCCGGTGAATATTTTTCTTACCTTTGCCAATTCACATTGCTGCTGGTTACATCGACGTTTGCACGGTGGCTGCTCATCTTCCTCTGTATCCGATGGTTGTGGAGTAGGCGGAAGATTGGAATGAGTATCGTCATGTTTTTTATGGTGTAAATTTAGAGGTTGCTTTGGTAATAATTTATCGCCGAGTAATGCCGCAACGCTAAATGATGATTGCAGTGGCTCAGACTAAAACAATTAGTTCATTGATTAATAGATTAATTTTACAATAAATTACTTATTTTACTTTATTTTATCATTTGTCTTATAATTAATATTTACGTTATCATGCTTATCAAATATAATTGTCGCTCGATAATACAGTCTCAAGTTCATTGTCTTACAATGAATGTATTTAAAAAAAAAAAATAAATAAAAAATAAATAAATGAAATTAATCGCGATATAATTTTTCAAATTTTGGCGATTTACATGGCATAATTCAAAGTGCAATAAGTTCAGATCACAAAGATATCAGAGAAATAAATTGAGAGAAAAAAAAATAAACCACAATAAATAAAATTGAAAAAAAAAGTAAATAAATAAAATAAAATACTCACATGAAATTGTTTGAGTTGAGGTGAGGCAGGTGGTGACAGTGGATTTGAATCCATGGTAAATTAAAAGTATATCACGTCACAATAACAATTAAACAATACAGAAAAAGAAGATCGAACAATTGAAAATTAAAAAGACACACACTCACGCACACACATCTATCAATAAACAAAGAGTATTATTTATTTTTTTCGCAATGTAAATTATTACATAATATAATAACAAACAAAATGAAAAAAAAAAAAATAAAAAAAATAAAAAATAAAAAAAAAAGACGAAATATAATGCGTAAACTCTTGTGATATTGCAATGCGACAATAGTAAAAATTGAAAAGATGATATTCGATGGGTAGCTGAGAGTGTAATGAAGCTTTCTCAACTCCAACGACACGATGTGTTATTGTGTGAAGTGTGTGCTGTGATGGCTGTGATCATGCAGCGGCGCGGTCGATTGTCCAATGGGGTTGAGGGGCTCGCTCCAACCAACCAATAGAAACGAGTGTGTCAGTTGCTTGCCGCGTGATCACCAGCGTGCTGTTCACGTGCTCACAGTCCAAGTGAGGCCGTGATCGTGACGTCAGCTCGCGTGGAGAGCGTTCAATACGTCATGGCGTCACGGCGCACCCCAAAGCGTCATGTAATGTTGCGTTGTGCCCGATTCAATATACATATAATAATGAAAAAAAAATAAAAAAAATATGCAATTGTCGTGTGCATTTGTGTGTGACCATTCTCTCTATTATCATATATATATATATATATATATATATTCGCCAACTCAACATGACAATTTTCACTCATTTGTATACTCCAATTTATTGCCAATATGCCAACTCTTTCTATTTTCATATGATGATGCTGTACACATATTTGTTTCTATATTTTATCACGTTCCCACTCAATTTTCATTATACACTTCAGGATGTATTTACTCGCATGTATTTTTTATTAATACATTTTCATATACATGTATATATTTGTTTGGGTGTGATGGTAAATTGGGGATTGAACAATGATATCATACCGTGACTCCAAAAATAGTTAAGTGTACAATGGCGTAAAATATTTATGCAATGTTTCAGGTCACACACACACAACTGAATAACAGGAATTTTTCACTGCAATTTTTTTATTTGTCGATAAACACCAGTGCATGTGCATTTATAAAACCATATTATCAATTTTCTTTTGATTTTATTGGAATTATTTTTGCAAATTGAAAATGAAAAAATGTGCACATAATTAATCTTTTGTCAATTCGTTTATTTAATCACTATGAAATATCTATGTGGATGCAATTAAAGTGTCAGTGTCTTTGTCTTTGTTTGTTTTCAGGTGCATGAACATGTTGTCGTGTCACTCTTGGAAAATTTGTGACAATAAATAAAACAATACAATAATATATAAGATATAGACGTATGTGGCGTACTATTTTTTTTTTTTTTTTTTTTTTTTAATTATTCGTCTGTTGTTGCGGACTTGTCTCGGCAGTTTTCTCTGTGTCAATCTCATGATCACAATGAGGACAATGGCGATAGAGTTCATTCACCCACATCATCTTTGTGCAGTAAACGACAATAACACACACTCGCCAATATATACACACACATACAAACATACAAACATACATACATACATAATAAAATGAATAAATAAATAAACACAGTTAGTATTTATTTATTTGTATTTTATATCGTTAATTTGAAAATAGCCCAAATAAAATAATGCGAATGAAGAAAAAAGAAAAAAAATACAAAGAATAAAACGGCATATCTGCAGCATTAAAATTTATTGTGCGCAATGAAATGATATATATATATATAATTCATTGATTCAATAAATAAATTAACGCGGTAATTCTGACACTCCCTCATTTATGGCACTTTATATATATATATATATATATATATATTTATATATGTTTATAGTATAATGAGCATAAAAAAAATTCTGTGTACCCCCCCTCGCACTTACAATGCATTTTTATAAATAAATATATATATATATATATATATGTGTGTGTGTAAATGATTGAAGCGAGACAGAACAAAGGAGATTTAGAACTGTGTGTGGGGTTTTTATCAGTGATAGACATACGAGGCCAGTGGACATAACCAACTCGCAATGTGATTTGTGGAATTGGAACATTTCCCTGGTGATCACGTGCGTATCAAGTGCACAATGGAAAAAACACTTTTAAACAGGTGTTGGCAAAATTATAAAATCATACGCACAATTAAATATGAGTATTGAATTGTTAATGTGTAAGTTTGCATTACAATTTAACACCAGATGTTATTTAATAATTCATATATATATATATATATTTAATTATTTAATTATTTATGCAAAAAATGAAGAGTATTTTTTTAAATCATCACAAGGAAATATAATTTATATATAACTGATATAGAGATATGAATTTATATATACGAAATATTTTTAATTGTTTGTTATATATGGTTTATTTATATTGTGTTAATGATGTTATTCGATGTTTATTTTTAAATTTTATATTGTTTAATGAAACATGACGAATAATTCAAAGATGTATTTGTGGATGTGGTGAAAAATAAAAAAATAAAAGAAAGGTCAATAATAAGATAAATGATAATATTTAATATTTCCTTTCTTTTTACGCTGTTTTTTTCTTGTCTGTTTTCTCTTTTTCTTTCTCTATCGTGTGTTCAGGTGAATAAATAATTTAATACATGCATTGAATTAATATGAAGGTAATGTGCTTTTGAACAAATAATTGCGTTAATAAAATACGTGTTGATTTTGATTTGATTGTGTTGAACGTGGGGGCGTCCCCGACAGCCACATCCAATTCCGTTAAATAAAAATGTTGATCACGCGCGTGTATACGTGTGGGTTAGTGTTAGTGAGTACTGTATGAATGGATCACTCGGTTGAGGCGTGAATTTCACATATATGTGTTTACATATCGGGTCACATTACACTGCCGTGATATGATAAATGAAACGATAGAATTGGTTAAATTTATATTTCACTCTGTAGCCAGTCTCTCGCAATCTATTTCGGTTATTTTCATATTGTTAACAAAGTCATAAAGATGTTGATTGATTTGTGTATATCGTCCACGGTCTTACATTCGCTATCGATATTGAGAAATTAATAGCTATTGGTAATAAATATTGATTGCATTAAGCGATAAAGAAATTTATCAAGGATAAATGGTATTTTCATAATTATAACGACTTTTAATTTTATTACTATTTATTTACTCTTTATTTTATATTTATTTATTTATTTTTATTATCGTTGAATTTTGATAGACGGAAAATTTTTATGTTTTGAAATGGAGGTTTATAAATAGAATATACTTTCACGGATGGTAAATAGAATTAATAAAGCACTACAGGTATATAATGTTTGATGTCTGACGTTCATTTACAAAGAGACGGTATATACATCCTTGGATTAAATATACAGAATAAATAACACACATGGATATATTTTCCTATCGCACTATCGCATTATTTAATTTTGAGCATGACGTAATATCAGGTAGTGGCTTCATGATAAGTTGTCTTTTCTATTGTATATAATTTTGATAATTGTGCGTTATCTTTGTGTCATTCACGTGACAGTAGACGAGAATATCTTGACAGTTGATAAATAATATTTAGGTTGTATTGATGAGCAATTTATAAAGGATAATAGCTGTAAAATTTTATCAATTACTTTTTTATTACTATGAAGGAGAATTTATGAGAGAGGGCGCGATTGAATACCGACTTAAGTGCGTTCTATTTATTGTTAAGTTGTCATTGTCTGTGATGAAGTAAACAAGATATGAAAAAAAAAAAAAAAAAAAAAAAAGGAAATTATCGCAGATTTCCCGTTAATATTGACATTATGTCATTGATACCGTATGAATTCGAGATTGTTAATGTTCATTTAGTAATGCGTCGATGACTAATAAATTAATTGATTCATCGATGATCTATTCACATAATTTATTATCATCCATGTGTATAATATAGATACGGATATATTGATGTGGTGTTTGTCGTCACAAATATTAAATTTGAATTTTACTTTGATATTGAAATGTGTGAGGTCACTACCAGTACAGACATCCAAGAAATAAACAACAAATGCGATCTACTATACCAACAGTAGTATTTAGTAACCGACAGTTAATTCATAAAATTTATGGAAATCTGCCATTTTTTCACAATAATTCAACATAGATAAAGCTGTCATCATTTTCAAATACCCCCCTCCCCGCATACATATGCTCACACACCCAATTAATATATACAATTTTGATTTACTAAGAATTAAAAAAAAAGTATTAAACAATATTTTTACGTATATATATATATATAATTTTTCATATGATAAATGTAGAATGAGAAAAAATTATATTTTTTAGTTTGACAGAAAAAAAAAAAATAAATAAAACAGGAAAATAAATAAACAAGAATAAAATTTCAAATGCAATTGGAGTGAATTTGCGCCCGCGCATTCTATTGCATATAAACAGTGTGAGGTGAGAAGTAGGCGGAGTTTAGTGTCATCCCTACCTCGCCAATTCTTCTTCTCCCCCCTCCTCCTCAGCCGTCAGCCGCTTAAAATTAGAGTCACGCCGCGGCGATGAATAGTGGTGGGGTCGTTGTTTCGTTCGGCATTTGTTTAGTTGCCCGCTGACAGCGGCCGTGGAGCAACAGTGTAGTGTAGGTGTGCACAATTAAATTTGCAACAATTCAATCGCGGCAAACACATACAAATTCAAATTAATTATGATGAAAAATACATAATAAATAAAATTAAGTAAAATATAAATAATCAATATTGTCGTACATATCGTGAACGTGCTCACGCTGTAATTGAATTAATATAAAAACTTAATCGTATATGTAGAGTGATATAATCCGTGGCGAATATCAATACATAAATAATTATATATAGTGCATTATTATCGTATAGCTTATTTGTTCGTTGCTTGTTTCATCCCTTTCATTTAACGCCAATCCAAAACGCATCTCCCTCATCATTATTCCATTAGATAAAAACAAAGAAAAAGAAACAAAACAAAAAGAGCTTTATATTCAAAATTTATTGATTTATTTTTATTAGCCGCTAAAACGCGTGTGTTTATTCTTCAAGTTTTAAAAGCAATCGCTTGACAGAGAATTCTTGAGATAATACACATAAATATTCCATCAATCCTATTCACAATCATCATCATCATTATCATCGTTGTTGTTGTGTGTGTTGGTGCGCAATGTTGACGCTAATTTGGTGATGGCAGAGAGGAGAGGAGAATGTCACGCCGCAAGCAGAGCAACCCAAAGCCGCTAAAACGTGAGTCCTATATACCGGGAAAAATGTTTTATTTACATTTGTCATATTCACACATATACCTATGGCATTTTCTTCTTATTATTATTATTATTATTATTTATTATAACTAGTGCGGTATGTTGTTGTTTATTCATTGAGTATTTGTCGCAACACCACATTGTTTATATATATATATTATTATTATTTTTTTGTTTCTCGGTGTATAGAGAAAGGAAAAAAAAAATAAATAAATAAAAAAGGTATATAATATATGATGCTTTGCGCTTTTTTCGTCGTTTTATATCCACCAGATTTGTTATGTATCCGCGCTATCGAAGAGAACATTAGTACTGTTTGTTGTGTATTGCCAATGATGAATGTGCGATATTGGGCAACACTCATTCAAAAGAATTTACAAACATATATATAAATATATATATTTGTTTAGGTTGATATGTCTTCATTATCGTAATTATTATTTTTTTTTTTTATTGCAAGTGTTTAATGAAAATGAAGGAGGGGACGAAAATAATACATCTATTGGGTGTTGTGTTGGGCGGGGGGGTAGGGAAAATCAGAAAGAAACAGAAGAGAGGACAAATTAAAATATGCAATAATAAACGTAAAAAGATTTTTCGCGCGCTTATAAAACCTACGTCGCTGCGGTGCGTGCGCATCTGCGCGTTTATACTTATTGTCACGGTTTATTGCAATCGTTTGGGGTTTTTTTTTTTTATTTGCCACGATATTATTGTCATTTAAAATTGTTTAATGGTTCAATTGTGCTGCTGCTGTGCCCTCTTTCGAGACATCGCTAAGAGCAACAAATACGAGAAGAGTATAAGGTGGGGAAAAAAAAAAAAAAAAAAAGTGAAGGGAAATGGTTAATGAGTATTTAATGGTAACGATATGTGTGAAGTGTATAATTATTCACACTCATATTTCTTTTTGCAACGCGCGAAATATATATATA
>CAJUYH010002063.1:0-10857 GCA_910591685.1 Galerucella tenella | reverse complement strand
AAAAAAAAAAACAACTTGAATAAATTAGTTTTAAAATAACATTTTAGGTATTTTCGTGTTTCCATTCTCATTTTATCATATATTTTTTTTTTTCTTTTAATAATTTCAATGTAAATTGATGATTTCAAAGGATGTTGAATGTGCAGGGAAGCGTGAATGTTGTCGCTGAGGGGGCGGATAATAAATACATATATATATATGTATTGAGACAGTGTGAGAGAGAAAGACGAGGATGGGTTTAAGTAATATAAATTCAAGTTAAGAGACGCGCGCGCGCGCGCGACTGAACGGATGACCGGCTGTATCTCATTGTTTTCATTTCCTTCGCTATGCCAAGCCACTGTAAGACGCGGAAATGAAGTGCGCGGTGATCTAGAGACGTGGGATAGTGTACGATATACCACCATCCTCACCTCAACAAACGGTATAACCACCATCGCCATCACCGCCACCCTCTGTCTATTTCCCTTTTTCTTTATCCTTCTTCACTTCTTCCTCTTCCTCTTTCTCACCACATTCTCTCTATTATATATGCAGCAATGAATTGCCTCTTGCAAGCTCGGCTTTGCGACTTCATCCCTCGTGTGCTGCATGACAACGAGCACACGATTTCATATATATATATATATAAATGTATATATAAGTTTTCACCCCCATTCACTGCGGTTGAACCATCTGGAGCGTAAGAGTAAATTGATTTATGTATATAATGTCATTTAATATACATTTGAAGAAAAAAAATTCGGTATTCTTGTTTCAAGATACTTCGTTTTTTTCTTTCTCTGTTTTTGCGGTTTAAATTTATGGAATATTTTATATTGACTCAGTCATCCTTTATTTAAATTGTCAATTATATATAAGTGTCGAAATACAGGAGTTTGTATTTTTTCAATATGAATATTATGGCGATTTATCAATTAATTTTACATCACTGATGGATGGAATGTGATTGATAATGCGCTTTATTCAAGTGTCGTTGTGGAATTTAATTTGGATGAACATTGAACAATTGTATTTATTATATTTAATTGTACAAAAAATAAAAAAATAATAAATTGATTTTCAATAAAAAATTGAGAAATTGTTTTATTGAAATATAGCCAATAGTCTTCGTTTTGTTCATTATTTTCTACAATAGTAAATAACTGAGTTAGTGTAAAGTAATTTATGTATGTACATGTGATGGTGGATTCTAAAGAGGGTTGCGAATAAAAATAAAGTTTTATAAAAGTTTGTATCTGTGTGTGTGTGTGCAAGGGTGGGTTTTGAGTACAGGGTAACTTTCCGCTCACGTTTCTCAGCTTGCGGAAATTATGAAATCAGAGACACAGCGCACGTACATTCGAGTCGTGATGCAGGATGACTTTTCATCCTCTCTTATTACATATATATATATTTATGGATTGTCTTTTCCATGTCTCCAATACCACGTTGCAAGTTTATATTTATATGAATCACGAGCAAGGAGATGAAGATTAAGAGTAATGTGTGAAAATAGAACTTGATATATGTCTGTATCATCTTATGCAGTTTCTAATAATTAATATTATTTATATTCATATTTTAATATAAATCATTTGAATTTTTCGATTTTTTCTTCACGTCCCTTCTCTCTCGCTTCGTTTATTTTTTATATTTATCATAACAATATGTAAATAATGATTCATAGACTTATTTAATATATTCAATGTTATTTTCCTGTCTATTCTTGTTTCACGACAGTATTCTTTTTTCTTCCTTTTTTCCTCTTTTATTTGTATGGCGGACGAATTATTTAATAAGCTGTGACGTCAATGAGATAACGTGTACAGGTATATACACAAAATAATTGTATGTAATCGTGCGTGTTGATTGTATTCTATTAGCAATCATTCTTTTGCATATATATTACATAGAACAAAGGAATATTTATCACATTCTATTTTTATTTCGTTTTATTATGTACAATAAGAAAAAAAAAATAGATACAGCGGTTGAATTGTCGTTTAATTGGCGTTAAAATGGAAGAAAACAGAAAAGACATTTAAAAATATGAGGGATGATATGGGTGAAAAAGTTGAAGATGAGGTATTACACATATATATATATATTTATTTATTTATTTATTTATTTATTTATTTTAAAAGGGGAGACGGTGAAGCTGATAAGGTTGGTGAAAATGGGCCAAGCACAGCCCCGTAGATTTCGTAAGAAAATCTATTGGAGAGTAGAGAAAACGAGAAATCGCATTATATTTATGAATAGGATTTAGAAACCGATTGTCGTTCTCAAACAACACGCACACTCTCACAAACAAACATATCTATACACAATTTTTAATCCTTTATATTTATATCCACAATTTTTTTTTTTCCCCCCTATACTTTATACTTGAAGCAAATTATCAACGCTCTAATGTTACGCTGTGGTGCAATTACTTTTCACAACTTTCATTGCTAATATCTCTCAAGCTAATTCAGTAATTTCAATGGCGAAATCGTGAATTTCAACGCAAAAACGCTGACAAATCCCATGGCAATAGTAAAAATACAATATTATAATTTTATTTCGCTAAAATGTGACATTGAATCAGATTATTCATCTCAAGTTCGGCTCCTATTTTTTTTTTTTTCCAATTCAATAAATAAAAATGTAAACCTGAGATACTTTAAAAATTGAAGCCTACTTACAGAATAATTCACACTCTACGCTGATGAAGATTAACTAATGACAATAATGATGATCATAATAATAAATGACATTTTCTGCAATATAAATATATATATATATCTTTTGGCGCGCGAATAACGCGTCGAGATATTGATCGATTGGTAATTGAATGGGTCTCTTGACGATTGGGCCTGCGGCGCGAATGGAGGAGAGCGTGAGAGGGAGATAGAGAGAACCCCGTAACATGTCTGTGCACGCACCTGCGCGACCATTGGCGCGTAAATGCGGGCCTTGTCTTCATTTACTATCTCATCTCTCTATCTACCACATTCACTCTTTTTCATCCTCATTATATTATCAAACATAAATATAAATAGTATATACTCAATAAATTATTTTATTATGTTCTTTTTCACAATTGAACAATCGAATTGTCCCGTTTTGCTATTTTATATTGCGATATTGGTTGGAAGTTATTGTATATTTTCACGACGAGAGTATTATTTGTATGATACACTCGTGGTTATAAATGTGGGGGAGTAAGAATAACATATATTTTATATGTGTTTGAATGTGTGCGAGTGCAGTTGGATGGAATGCAAACGGGTATCGATACCCGCATTCGATAGTCAGTCCCGTGGGACATGGCTCCTCCATTACCACTCGTGAAAGTGGTTCCTGCGCGCGATTGATGCTTGAGCGCGCGTTGCGTGAGCGATTTATACGCGACGCGTATGCATTCGCGTACTCGCTTGTGAGTCACCGTGACGAGACTTGTGGATATACTCGAAGGTATATCCGACTCTTCCATCTTCACATCCATTGCAGTTGCTACGGTAAAACAAAAAGAAAGAAAAAAAGGGAGTGAAAGAGAGAGACAAATGAAAAATAAATAAAAATATATAGAAGATAAAATGAAATGAAATTAAATTGAAATGAGAGGAGGAGCTGACGGTTGAATGCATTTTTTATAGCAGGAGGAAATGTGCTGGAGTATATGAATGAATTTGAATATGAACCGTTTAATGAAGGGAAGAAAAAGAAAAAATGGGCATTTTTTTTTTTTTTTTTCATGACTTTTTGCATCACAATCGCAGGTTTTAACGTAAAAAATATTGTCGATTGTATTTTCGAGGTAATGAAAAAGTTGTGGAAACTTTGATTGCAATTAATTAAAATGTCAACTTTGGTGTGACAATTAATGATGAAAATATTTTTAAAAAAAGTGGCAATTGGTATGTGTTATATTGTGTTGTATGCATAAATTTATCGTATTATATACAGATGTTACGATAGATGTGTGTTATTCACGCTCATTGAACATCCATTTTATAGTGTCATCACGTCAATGCGGCAACGCGTCTCCAATGACGTTCATTGATTATTGTCCGATTGGTTTTAGCGCGGGCGCGCGCTCACGCGTTTGATAAAGTGCCGCCGCTTGGAAAACTAATGCCAAACGAGAGCGGCTGCCAATCAGTGGCGGCGCCTCCACCGTGAACAGGAATGTCATTTAACTTTGTGACGTGAATTCCAATCGTGTGCTAATTGCCGTCATTCTTCTTCCGCCTTTCTTTAATTGCTATATAAACATGTAGATAACATTTACTTTATACATATTGGATTTGTTTATGGACTCGATTAGAATTTGGTGAGAATGTTTTATTAAATTTATTTTAGGTGCAATTGGCGCCTTATAAACTTGGCTATACATTCACACCAGTTTTTTTATTTTAATGATGTTGTTGTAACAGATGCATTTATTGAAAAATAAAAATTGCTATAAACACTTTGACAAAATAAATAAAAAAAACTTGGGCAAGTAAATTTGCATGGCGCTTCTCATTATGTCAGTTCAATAATTGCATACATTAAATTGATTGTTTATTTATTTATTTATGTGCAATCATTATGTTGAATGTTTGATTGGATCTTTTTTTTATTTTTTTCTTATATTAAAGTTTTTTCCGCATAACTAATCAATATTATGATTTAAATTGTCTGACTGTTGAATTTATAAAATGAATTTCATCTGATACAACTTGATAATATTCCATTTCTATTAATCACAATTCAATTATAATTGAACAAAAGTGATAATGCAACTGTACAGCACAGCGATATCAACAAATTGTTATTCAAATAAAATATAATTAGCAATATACAATATATAAATTTTACAAGAAATAAAAACCGAAAACAGAAAAAAAAAAAACAATTTGATTATCGGTGGTAAATTAATTTGGTGATTTCAATGCCGATGGCATTTTCATAGAGAAGGCAAATGAATGAGGTGAAGGAGGAAAAGTAAAAAAAAAAATTAATAATAATAATAATAATAAAGGGTTGGTCGCACACACAACCCCTTGTCAGTTAAGCAGATCTGGCGCGGCGCGCGCGGTATCCTCGCGCATCTGGGAGACGGCCACATGCATTTATGCATGTTTCGTCGTGTATCGCATGTTTCTTGCCAATAACGTCCATTCCTTCTCCTGCCATTTTCCCTCTCTCTCTCTCTCACTCGTTCTCTCTCATTCTCTTCTTTTTTCAACCATTCCATTGCCTTTAGATAGATATATAAATATATATGTATTGGTAGATTGTATACGTTGCGCTTGAAGTTGACTCACCGCACCCGGGATAACATTTCTTTTTCTTCATCTTCTTTTTTCCTCTTTTTCCTCGTGCGACTTTCAGTTTTTTTTTGTCTTTCTCTCCCTTTTTTTTTTTTTTCTTCTTTTCGCTCATCCTTTTTATATTTGTCCTTAATCGAATTCTAAATCACTGATCTCCACACGAGTGTCTACAAATCACTGAATTATTATTGTGTGATACAAATGTAACTGAATACTACCTGTATCGACATGTTTGAAGAAGACGAAAAAAAAAAAAAATAAAATAAAATAAAATAAAAAATAAAAATACCAACATGAATAAGAAAAGGTGGAAATAAAACGAACAGAATTGATATTACAAATTGATAAATATAATAATAGATTTAAATATATATTATATTATATAAAAAATTTTCCTGTATAAAATTCACTTGATTTATTATTCAAAACTAAATATAATATATATATATAGTTTATAGAATTGGCAGAGAAAAAAATTATATATACCTATATATTTATACAATTTTTTTTTTCCAGCCAATTCTTTTCAACCACTTTATATTGCGTGCATATAATTTGTTTCTTGATGTATCCATATTTGTTTGCTACATTTCATATACATATATATATATATATATGTATGTATGTAAGGAACATTTTGATAGTCATATGATAAAGAATTACTGGCATATGTGTGTGTGTGTGTGTATGTCGTAAAGTTTGTTTCACATGTACATGGGTCTATATCGTAATTTTATGCTGTTAGAAACGATGAATATGGATCCGGGTGGTTCATGCGCTCGACGTGCTGTTTCCTCCCTTGCTTTTATATATACTGATGATCGTGTTATCGCGGGCCACCTTTGTGAAGTAGTAACGCCACCACAACCATTTTCACCGCCACTATTTATACTTTATATACTCATATATATATATAGGGTCTGCAGCGAGTTAACTCTTAAACTTGCGGGAGTGAAAAGAAAATGATCCGATGAAATGAAATGAAGAAAAAAAATGTAATACTGAATAAAAATTGTTTGTTGACAATCAAAAATATGTTTGGTTATAATGGACCGCAGTAGTCGTAACGTTCACTAATCAGACGTGCACAGACAGGTTTCACTATAGTATGTTCCATTATCCGAAAAATTTTCACATGTCATGAAATTAATTTTTCTTCCTCTTTTTTTTTTCTTTTTTATTATTCCTGTTCAAACTTCACCGTATACATTTTTCATATGAAAACTCATTTATTTATATTGAATTGTTGCTTATGTGCCCAATTTATTCAATGGAATTTTTCATTTAATTTAATTTACTATTTATATTTAAAATGAAACAGTGGACGAAATTAAAGATGCAGCTGTTTGATTAATTTGTGCGTTGTGCAAGTTGACTCGTTTGCCTTCAAGAGACGAAACGATTAATCGACTTGGTTATTTCGAGTGCACGCTGCAGTGAAATGTAGCGGCGGTGATGTGGGGGCGGTACAACTATATAGTCTAACTATATAAAGATTTTTTTTTATTTTTATTTTTCCCCTCTTGTATTTCCGATGGCCTCCATTGGAAAGTTCTCGTGTCCACTTCTCATGTGTGCATATGCTCTGTGTGAATGAGACAAAACAAAAAGATTGTATGGGTTATATATAAATGTATATGTGTATACAGTGTGGTGTAACAGTGAGAGTCAGCTCGGTCAACGTTGCGGGAGGGAAAGGAAATAAAAAAGTGGCGAGAGGGAATGGAAGAGAAGGGTATATAACAGCCAAGATACCTGGGACAATCTGATTAGCGCAATCTAATTAACGCTGCTTTTAATGGCGTTCATTAGCACATGCCTCTCCCTGTCGCGTCCACCCATGAGAAAATGGGAGGGGGGGGGGGGGGGGGTAGGGTATGTAAGTCTGCCCTCGTCATTCACCGCAACCCCCATTACTCTCATCCCAAAGCAACAAATAAATAAATAAAATACCAAAATGAAAATGGGAGGGTTTGTATGAGGTATTTTGTATACTGATTTCAATTACTCATTGCTGTCCATAGAGCCAATGATTTATTTTTTCTTTTCTTTCGAATAATTTTTCTTTTGGCTCTTTGTAAATTATCGTATTTAATTATTTTGTCTTGATTATTCAAGTAGGTAAGTATTCAGTATTCCAAAGTCAACGAATTACGTCACAAATTGTTAATTAAATGTTGATAGGATAATTAGATATTTATTGATATAAATAGATGGCGATGGGGTTATTTTATTTAAACATTTGCTATTCATTCTTGTTGTAAAAAATTGAAAGATTTAAATGACGGATGGTTGAATTCATGTGAAAATACACAAATGAAAATTACTTTTTAACTCCTTCTTTATTTTTTTGATGGGGGGGGGGGGGGGGGATGTAATTCTTCCTCTTTTTTCTTCATGTATTTCATTTATCGTTATGAAACTTCACTTTGCAATTTTATGAATGGAGATAAAGAAGATAAAAATCAAATCAAGACGTGTTGTATATATATATATATATACATATGTATGTATATGGTCGACACAGTTGAACCTACACAAAGGCATTCTAGTGCCACACATTTTTTTTTCCTTCTCTTTTCATATTTTTCTTTTCTATTTTTTTTTTTTTTTCCCGCTTCCCATGATGTTGAGAGGAGCTGTGAAGTGAATGAGTGAGTGATGCCGAGGATTATTTGTGTGGTTGGATTTTAAGTAGGAGAATGAGACAGTGAACAGGTGGGAGCGAGCGAGCGAGTGAGAGAGAGAGAGAATGAATGAAAAATAAGAAAGAAAAAACGAGTAGGGAGAATGAGAGAAAGATAGCGAGAGAGTGATTGCGTTGTATGGACGAACAGTATGAAAAGTATGAACGTGGTGCGTGACATTGTATGGATATGAGGCGATTTCTCGCCAGATAATATATATATATAAGCTTGGCAATGGTATGAGTATCCCAGATATTATTATATCGTCAATAAACCGCACCGGGAGAAAATATTGTTGATGTCCTGTCGATTATTATTGATTTCATAAAAAAAATAAACATATATATATATATAAATTAATGCTTATTTAAATTTAATTCAATTCACTATCAATAATTATTCATATACCTACTTGTAAATGTCCAATGGATTTTTTTTTTTGGTTTTTAAATACGTGAATTTAAATATTGAATTGAAATATCACACAGGTCACACACACGGACAATCACCATCAATTCATCAAATCATTTCACAATTGCGCATTAGTTGTAAAATGACGTTTTAAACTTTGATATATATCTCATCTCACTAACGCCAACAATAAATACAATTAAACGAGTTTATACACGTATATACTTGACGATAATCCTTTGTTTCATTGGCTTTAGTGGTGTATAGATGGCGGGGCGTTTAGTGTACATGTAAAACTTAGGGGCCCACACATATCTGCCATGTATATACATACTCGGTTACATTTATATACACTGTATACTGATATGAACTGCGTATCGGGCCAACGTGTGTGCTACGCCTTATCTCACTGTTTGTGGCAGAGGGTGGAGGCACGAGTAGGTGGTTTCGTACCAGTAGAGTACACATATGCATATACATGTATCTACACATTCAAAGTAACATATATATATATATATATATATATATATATATATATATATATATATAAATGTTAACATGGTGTCGGCACCTGAGAAAAGGAAGAGAATGCATGTATGAATGTGTGCTCGCATTGCGTGCATATACCTGCACACATTTATCTATATATACATATGTCTATATGTATGTGTAACACATATGTACAATGGTGTTGTATAGATTTGTATGGATAGATATATACATATAATATGAAACAATTGTGTCGGGTGCGGGACCCGCGACGACGAACTGCTGCTGATGGATAAGCCAACTTGGCAAAGATTTTAATCTACGTACAGACGAGAATTATATGCGTGAGCATACGCGCCTCGTCATTGCGCTCACGCATATACATATATATATATATATGTATATATATCCTACATAATAATCACGATTATACATATAAATATATGTGATAGAGAAAGTGACCCACTCTAGAAGTGAATGTAAAAATTTTAGTTATTGTATAAAGATGCGAAGAAGAAATAAAAAAGGAGAAAAAAAATTTTTTTTTGTACTTGTACTTTTTCCTTTTTTTTTTTTTCTGCTTAATCCACTTTACTAATTGACCGTGAACGGTCAAGAGTCGTCTTCGTTATCTCACGAGACGTATGCATATATATGTATATATATATATATATATATGAGACCTTGTAAAGGTACGTGCGGACGATCTGCATGCACTTGGTTGAAAGATACGAGGCGGAAGATTCGGGCTGTGTGCATGTGTTTATACATATATATATATATATATATTGTTGGAAATAGAGTGAGAGAGGGAGAAATGGATTCCGCGGTGAGAGTAGCGCGCGCAGTACCCGATGAATTCGTTCGATACGAATTAACCGTCCGCGATCCATAGATCATGCAGTGGATGGTTTCTCCGCGTGCATATATATACACATATATGTGTATGTACGGGCATATATATATATATATTTTGCGCACGATTCTCTGCACGGGCGAGAGAGCTCCTACGGGATCGTGGCGTCGACGCCGCGACACCGGGGTAATGACGTGCGAACAGATATCGAATCCCTCGACTATCGTCCATCCTTCTCCCTTTATGTACACACATATATGTGTATTTATATATACACACACACACACACACATATATATATATATATACTTCATCTTCTCCTCCTTTCATCACTACAGCTTAACAGGATTTAACACGCATGGAGACACAAACGCGTGTTTTCAACGACGGAAACAAAAAGACAGGCGTCTGTCTCGCTTTTGCTGCCGGTGGGAAAATTCAAGATTTATACACTTGATTTTGCTCTCCTTTTCATTATACACATACATTCGTATGTATTTATTGTCATTAATTGATGATATGGAGACAAAAAAAAAGAATAAAATTATCTTTAATAATAATAATAATAATAATAATAATAATAATATTATTTTTTTTTTGTAATTTATATTAAATTTGAAATGAAATGACAATCTATGAAGGGATCTGTCGATATGGCTGGCGATGTTGTCTGAACATAGAACAACAGCTCGTGAATACGCGCATAAGTGTACATGTATATATATATATATATATATAGATCAAATGTGTATGAGTGTGAGAGAGAGTCTCGACTCGCCGGCAACAATAATCGTACCTCGTATCGCTATTGCACGCCCGTTATCGCGCTTATCACCGCGTCCGGTCTCTATCGACTATCTATGCAAATCGCAGCTAATTATATTTAATTAGATTCGACTCCCGCGCTCATATATACATATATATATATATATATATATATATATATATATATAGATACACTACCGATGGCTGCATCGCTCTTGGTGTAATGTTCATGATACCAGTGCGCATACACCAATACACACACTTCAACATAAACATGAACATATGAATTTAAAACAAAAATATATATATATATATATATATTTAAATATATGTATAATTATACATGGCCGGTCTACTTACCTCT
>CAJUYH010002062.1:0-42938 GCA_910591685.1 Galerucella tenella | reverse complement strand
TCAACGCCCCTTAAATATACGTTGGGAACTCAATCAATCTCGAGTTGTAGTTGTCTGTATCTATCAAATGGATATTTACACTAACAACAAGAACAATAAAGATGAAATACAGTATATGCCACAATGAACTTATGCCACACTACACCCTCTATTTTTTGTGTGTGTTATGGAAGCCGTTCTGATGCCGGGACATAGTTTATAGACAAATGAATAGTAGGTTCACTCCTCGTCGGCTCTTTCATGTAGCGCTGCTAAAGACTTGCCGAAAAACGAAATACTATCTTCATATCTTGTTGATTTATAAATGGAGTGTTTGGTACGGGGTTGATAAAAATGAAAACTTATTTCAAAAAACGATGCTGCTTCGCTATGTATTTAATTGTGATTAATTTACAAGAATTATTCATTGGAGTAGCTTTTACTACATCATTTACAGGGTGTCTCACGACGATTAAGACGAGTATTATATCAGAATTGGGCAGTAGTAGATAATTATAATTTTATGGGTATGAATTAGAGCAAATGCTGCATCTTTTCTTGTTATTGTGTTACCCAATGAGTTATTTGTTTTTGGTCACGTGACGTCGCATTCAAAATTATTAATGGAACACCCTATATGTTTTCGTGATTTTCGATTCTCCTCCTGATTTCGTAGATACCACATACTTGGGGTATAAATTGAATATTTACAGAGATACAGGGTGTTAAAAATCACCTATTTTTCAACTTTAGGTCATTGTTTTGTGAAAACTGCTCAATATTTGGCAAAACGGCTTACATCTTCCTATCCTATTTTTTCAAGGGCTACTCGATGCTGCTATAGAAAAATTGATATAGGGTGGTCAAAAATTTACCACATTCTGATTTTTTTCGATCATCCTGTATTAAATTTTCTTCAGCACCATCGAGTAGCCCTTGGAAAGTTAGGATAGGGAGATGTGAGCCGTTTTGCCAAATATTGAGCAGTTTTCACAAATATTGAGCAGATTTCACAAAACAATGACCTAAAGTTGAAAAATAGGTGATTTTCAACACCCTGTATCTCTGTCAACATTCAATTTAGACCCCAAGTATGTGGTATCTACGAAATTAGCACTTCAAGGAGAATCGAAAATCACGAAAACATATAGGGTGTTCTATTAATAATTTTGAATGCGACGTCACGTGACCAAAAACAAATAACTCATTGGGTAACACAATAACAAGAAAAGATGCAGCATTTGCTCTAATTCATACCCCCAAAATTATAATTATCTACTACTGCCCAATTCTGATATATTACTTGTCTTAATCGTCGTGGGACACCCTGTAAAAAAAATTCGTCACAAATGTACAAATATAATATAATCTTATGATATGAAACTAGAAAACATTCATTAAAAATTATACCAGATTTTACATAGTTTAGAATTGGTTTTGCATATGGAAACAATGCTGAAAAATGAAATCCTTAACCAAACTTATAAAATAAAGTGAAACAAAAAGTACCTAATAATTACAAATTATGTAATATTTGTAATTTAGTATTAGATTTATAGGATTTTTTAATTTTTATGTCGCGACTTGCGAATTTAATTGTATAATATAAACGCACTCTTGTATACAGGGATAAGAAAGAACTTAAAGGAAAATTTTCACAAGGATGCGTAAATGATACGTTTTTAAGAAGATCTTTCGATTTCGCTCCGATACAATTATTAGGTACCTACATGCTAACTTATGGAAGTTAGCTACAAATATATTTTCAAGTTGGGTAACATACTCAACAAAATTCAGACTAGGTACTTACATAGAGCCCACCATATGGAAAATTTGTATTGTTCACATAGGCTTTTGTTTGAGAAAAAATAGTTGATTCTTTGGTTAAGGTATTTTGTTCATAAAAAGCAATACATAATATGTCGCAGGAATGTTGCTGCATACATTTTTTTAATGAATAAACAGTAACGTAAACTAACGCGCTGCCAGCTGTACTGTTTAGATTCCTGTAATCCGTTGTAAAAACTTTTAAAGGATTTTATGGTTCTATTGACGGTAAAATAAGATCTTTACAGTTTTTTGCCAAGTTCGGAGTGATATTCAACAACAATTAATTAATGTCATTAATGCAATTGGCGCCGTCAACATGGTTAAAGTACTTCAGAGTGAACAATTTTTGTAATTCTATAGAAAACTGTATAGGCGTAGGGTTCCTTGAATTACCACAACAGTTTATTACTTGCCCAAAAAAGCTTTCAAAACAATTTTGGTTCAAATTCCTTTTCAGTAAAAATGTGTAGCCCTTTGATTTTAATATACCCCAAATGGATTCAACTGATTGTATCGCAAGTTGCCAACCAAATATAAATTTCATTTCATTAGTAAAATTTTTTCCTTCGCTGTTAACCACACGCAAATTTTTCAGTAAAGTTTTAAATACTTCCAATAGCTGAAGCTGTTGTCGGGTACCGATAAATGCGATGAAATTATCCAAATGGCACAAATTTAATAAATCAAAAACATCAATCATTGTTTTAATGAATTGCGCAGTTATCTAGGCAAGACTTTAGAATTATGGAAATTATGGAATTATGGAAATCATTGGGAAACATATGATCTTCAGTTAATTTTGGACAGTCTAAATTCCTTTTTTTAATAATGGTGTCTATCGCTCGATTGGGAGCTTCAGGATACCAAAAAAGACGGAGACGGAGACCGAGTGAGATAGAAATCGAGCTGGGATGGGCTTAGAGTGACCCTACTATTCCTTTGTTTATATACTATGGCCGGGAGCACTGCAGCCTATTGGCTTATTGTACTCTACTCCCACAATTAGTCCACCCATCCAGTTATCCCCGTACCTTCGAGTAGACGATATAGGTCCATTGGATGTGTGCCATATACTTCAGGTGGCACATATTGGCTTCTCCGAAGATTGTTTGTCTCCTGGAGGGTTACTGTCTCGGTCTCCATGCCATAAAGTCTGCAGCTGAGGTCCCCGTTATATAACCCTATTTCATGCAGGTGATCTTTTACCGGAGTATGACCCGTTAGATAACCTGTAATAATTCTTAGCTTATTCCTACTGATATTCAGTAGTTCTTTGGCCCGTTTTACACATGTGTCACCTATGAGGGTTTTACTGTGTACCTGCTTTGGAGTGTTCCTCCCCTGAAGTCTATGTTGGCTTTGTACCCATTTTTGTATTTGATCTCGGACTACCTTCTTTGTGGTCCCAAGAGCTGGTTCTGGTCCAACATATGCTGTTGCTGAACCTCTTCTCGCGAGTTAATCAGCTTGTTCATTTCCAGAGATACCGTTATGTCCCGGCACCCACACTAATTTTACTTTAATGTGGTCTGATAGTTCATTTAATTCTTTCTGCCATTCTTCTACCAGTCTGGATGTTACCTTGCGACTGTTCAAAGCTGCAAGGGCTGCCTGGCTGTTAGTTAGTATGTTTATCCTATGATTCTAAGATAGCATAAATCTCTGCCTGAAATACAGAGGAACATTCTCCTAGTGAGAAGGAGCATCTTGTGTTTCTCATTTACACCCCTCTTCCTCAGTGTGTGACCCGTCTGTGTACCAAGTCTCTCCTCGGGGAAACTTCAGTTTGCTTGGGTTTTGCCAGTCCTTTCTGTGAGGTATTTCTTCTACCTCATATTTGGGGCTGGGGAGAACTTTAGTGGCCATATAGTCTGTTTTCATATCTAAAATGGCTTCACTTATGATGTCCTTAATGGATATGTGTCCTGATCTAACTATTTTGTTGCGCAGGTTGCTTTGCTGCCTAGAAAGTCCCATCATTGCTTCCTCCATTATCACAAGATGTAATGGAGGAAGGCCAAATAAGGCTTCTAGTGCTGCCGTTGGCGTGCTTCTCATGCACCCTGCAATACTGAGACAAGCAAGTTTTTGGACCTTGTCTAGTCTCATCATTGCATTCTTTTGTGTCATCTTTGTCCAAAGACGCATATGTTATTGTGGGTCTAACCACTACACTGTATATCCAGTGTATCATTCGTGGACTCAACCCACATGTTTTCTAACAACTTCGTCTTGCTATCATTATTGTGGTTTCCCTCTATTATAATTCACCTTCTTTTCATAATATTAGACTCTTTTCACCATCTCTGTCTGTAGATTTTTATGAAAATACCAGTTTTTTATTAGTAAAACCGTAATAAAATCCCGTAAAACTGAGAAGATATTGAAAATGTTTGCAGGTTTTAATAAAAATTTAATAGCGTCTGCAGGTGCACGTAATAAAAACTAGGAAAACAGTTTATGCTGCAATTAACCTAAGTGATAAATTGGTGAGAAAAGTTCTTAACAATTATCATGTAGCCTTTTGTTTTGTTTGAATAGGTAGTACTTATCTTGAGTGTGGGGTAAATATTTAATCTACAATACATTGGAAATATTTATCATCTCTATTGCTTCATATTAACCAATGAAGCTACGAGAGTTTTAAAATTTAGACCTATTAGAATCAAATGTCGGCAGCTATTTCATCATTACATTTCAAATATAAAAATATTCCAATGTTTTCCAAAATGTATCTTTTGGTGAAAAAGACAATAGTAGTAATTGAACTGGAAATCGATAAAGAGAGTTCTTGGTTGAGACATGATCCTGGGTAAAAGCAGTTTCTGGATAAGACAAGATCCTGTGAGATACCATTTGTATGACATACCGCTCGTGAGAGATACCGTTCCTGTGGGATACCATTTTTGGAGTATACATTACATGCCTGGACAAGTTTCTGGACTAAATGGTCCCTGGATTCAATTCCAAAGTAGAAATTAAAACTTTATATAAAAAAAGAAAAGTAATTCATGAATGTGTAAGGTTTCACCTTTACTTAAAATTTTGTAATCCAATATTGTATATTATTAACCCATTTACGTGAAGTTGTAGATTTAAATGATTTTTCTATCAATAAGTATATATATATATATTTTTCATTTAGTAAGCTCTAAGTATCACACACTAACTAAAGAGTACCTTAATATCCTTTTTAAATCCCATGTGACAGTTAGGTTGGGTTAGGTGTGTGTTGAGTGGGTCTATAAGGCCCTCCAGTGCGACTCGCAAAAGTTTATTGTGGCTCACACGTATTCAGATTTCACCAAACAAATTCAGCATCTTAACAAAGCCGATTAGTTTATTCGGTAAATGATATTTCAGGTCCGAGGGCGAGAAAGAGACCCTGCCAAACATCAGGGGGTCTATTCTGTAACATGTGAGAGTGCTCGTGCACGACAACTCATCGATATGAGTACTCTCTCACTCATCACTCACATGGACCATAGAAACCCTATTCATGATTATTCGACTCGTTTACTACATTTTGTCCAGCGTTGCCAAGTGGCGCGACTATCTTTGAACTATTATTAGATCTAATGTACTGTTAGTAGGTATGAATTTGAAAATATAAACTCCGATATAAGCACAACCACCGTCTGATTCAGCATAAATGATGTTATTAGATATTTAGATGTGTAGTGGGAAAGGATATCTCTTTGTGGTGGATCACTTCGAATATAAAATTATGTGCTATAAAATAGGTTATAAAAGACCAATGAAAGAAAATATTTAGACCGTACTAAGTTTTGCATTGGAAATCGACTTTAATAAATAAACAAAATGGCACTTGGTATTATTATTAAACGTTCCCTTTATTGTTTCAGACGATTGAAATAAGTATTTTAATACTTTTCACGTTCCACAACACATCATCAGCTCTCAACGATGTTCTTTCACCAGAATCAACCAAAACGTCCGAAGAACGATCTCCATTCTCAGCCCCAATTCGTTTGGCCAGAGAAATAAAGTACCCAAGGTACGCTACAGACAATACAGACAAAAGCATCAAGCCTGAAGATTCAGTTGATCGAGATAACGCTAATGCTCCACCTGGTAAAAGATGCATAAGCTGCTTTTCCGGTTTTCCGAGCTACTCGTCATATCAACCATCTTATGACAGAACGAGATACAATGGGTACAACTACGATGATATGAGAAGTAGGGATTATGATCGATACGACGATAGAGATAGGTACTACGATAGGGATAGATATTATGACAGGGATCGGTACTACGACAGGTAACTTTCAAAATATACATATTTTACAATTTTCTCAAACAATTTGAGGTTATATTGAAAAATGTTCTATGAGAAAGTTCCAGGTCCACAGTTTTTGTCTGAATAATTCTATTTTTTTTTTTGGTAAAAGGTCACGTTTACACAAAAATTGCATAAAATAATTGTTTTCAACACTTTCAGCTTTTGCACCTGGTTATTTTTTGAACATGCTATAATATCTTAAGCTAGCACATCATGCTTTCTTTTTTATTCATTAATTAAAATTGAATCGACCATTATTTTTCCAAAAATTATCCATATTTCATCACCACAATACAGAATGAGTCATTGGGAACTCTAGTTGCTCACACCACTTACGGAGGCTCCTATGCGAGATATCTAATGTGCTTACTACTTACAAATATACAGGTAGGGATATGAATTTTAACTGAAGCTTCAGCACTCTTGATCAAAAAGATCTATTACTGATAATTCTGCATGGAATCTGATATTAGGATTAAGATCCGTGACTCCTATTCTTTCTGCTTAGTTTGTTTTTGATCCGTCAGTATAGTGAGTGAGGACCCCTTCCGTAATTTTAATATTTCGCATACATAAAGCCCGTGGACATTTTCATTAATTGGGTTGCTCAAGCAAGTTACCTCAGCTTGAAATTTGTTGGCATTTTCCAGAGCGATCCTGTACTTGTAGATGAAATAGTTAATGAATAAATAAATTCTCTATCCAGTTATTAAATGCGACAGCTTCACATGCTCAAGCTACACACGAATGAGACTTTTCAAGCCTATAAATATTTTAGTTACCTACACTTTCCACATTTTAAAATGAAATTGACTGAATAACAATTATTAAGAATAAGGAATTCTTCTCCAGAATAAAGAGCATTTTCAGCTAGGTACTTGAAAAATTTGGTTGGACTGCTTAGCAGTTGGTCAAAAAGGATTTGAAGATGCTGCACCTACCCAAATTCTAGTGGCCTTACACTGTAGTGGGCTGGTCGTGGAGGGTCTGCTTGGAGTCAAGTGGAATGGAAACAGTCATTTCCAAAAAATTCTCGGCGTCCTCTTCGTGGTTTTACTCTCACAACTGTCCACTAATTTGCTTCATTCATTCGTTCATACGTTTGGGTTGAGCTTCGTGTCTTCTATATAGGCCACCAGTTTATCTAGAGGGATCCTCACTATCTTGCTCGTAATTTACTTCATTCTCTCAATTAATGATTAAGATCAAGAAAAGGCTTTTCTTTTATTGGAAAAATCCTACTGACTGCGCCAATGAAGTGAATGCGTGTGGTGAAAAGTATGTTTTTTATCATAATATATAACAGTTCAAGAGTTTGAGCAATTCTGATTTAATTAGCAAAAATATCTAAAACAGTACGTGACTGAAATGAAAATAATATGAACAAAGTGGTGTCGATATCGCTTCAGAGAATTGAATAATAAATTTGAAAACTGCTGAGGTTGTATCTGCTGCATTGAGACTTGGATGATGTAATATATTATAGACACATGGCAGTGTTAAAATGTCTAAGGGTTTGAATGAATTTTTGCATGAAGCTCTATGATGTGGGCCAAATATTCATCCCACTATTTTTTTTCATTCTAAAAACTTTGACCCTATTTGAAGAGTTTCCCCAAAAAATAAGTAAGTAATTAATATGTGACTGCACCAGTTTTAACACCTGCAGTCTACAGGGAAAATGTATTATACAGTTTTCTGGAGATAAAGCATAATATACTACTAACTTTTGCGACTACTTTGTCAATATGTACTTACTTCCTATGTAGGCTTCTGGTCTAAGGTCACTCCTAGATATTTAAAGCTAGTCACTTGTTCTATCGATTTATGGTCAAGTCTAATTTTTTTTGTCATCATAAATACAGTTTTCTTTACATAATTTAGTAGTTCATTATTTGAACACCATTTTGCAAATTCTTCTTCGTTTGCGTACCCAACTGATGAGGAAAGTTTGTGTTCAGCTAATATCTGGCTAATATCATCTACATGGATTACAACTTTTTGTGAGGAAGGCAGGCGTTGTAGTGAACGGAATTAGATTAATAAGATGGCAGTAGTCTAAAACTTCACCACTTTATAAGACAAATCTCCCCGTTCAAAAGATATGACCAAAATAAATTCAAGTCAAAATTCACATTTCGCTCTGTATATTAATAATAAACAGTGAAAGCTGACATATACATATGATATTCCCTAGAAGAGTCTCAATACGAGGTGTGAGTATGTCCAGTTTCTCATGTCTAATCATATATAAACAATAAAATACCAACGACTAATAATTAATTTTCATTTATTTTCCAGATACGACAGATATTCCGATAGAGATCGTTACTACAGAGGTAGAGATCGCTACGACAGAGATAGATACAACGACCCATACGAATACGACAGATATAATTCTTATGATAGATATGATCGTTACGGCGACAGATATGACAGATACGACAGATACGACGGTGACCGATACAATTCTGATCGAGGAGTAGGATACGACAACAGAGGATACGATTATAAATACGATCCGTACAGATCATCTGATGACAGCTACAGATCTGGACGACCTGATTACGGTACTTCCGGCTATGCTACTAGATGGAATTATGGAAATTCCGGAGCTGGCAAAGACGATTACTACAACAGGGATAGGTAAGATATTTAATATGTTTGCAACCCGTATATGTCGATTAATTTACATTTATGATGTTACTTATTTCAATAGATGCAACAAATCATATTCTCGTACAGAGTTGACAATTATTCTGTACGTAATTAGAAAATTATGTGCATCTCTCTCGTCTCTTCGGTCTGCAATGATATATCAGAGAGAGAGATTCACAATTCATGAGCAAAAGAGAATTCCAATAAGTTAAATTAAAACTCTTTGAAGAGGTTCTATAATTTCATTTTAATCAAAACTCTTTTGACTGTAAATTTAGTAGGTGCTTATTAAGAATTGATTTCGTCGAGACGAGCAGCGTCCAATGTATTCTATGAAACCATTTATACCTATACAATTTTTTTTCAATTTTCTAATTGTACCAAAAGCATTGGAATGCTCAGTGGCTTCTCTTCACCTAGTACCTACAAGAAACTGCAAAATTTCCTGTCAGTCGCTATGGAATTCTGCAGTTTGTTCCTCCAGATGACAGAATTTGCATCTGCCTTTGTCTCTCAACCCAATTAGCTTTGCGTGGCCATTAAGCTTATGACATTCCTATTATAATGTTGACAGATATGCGATCTCTGCTGTTCTCCTGTTTGATTCATTTAATCTTTTGCATTTACTAAATCCATCATCAATATATCAGGTTCATACGACGTAATATCTTTTACTAGATGGCAAGTCCGTTTTTTTACTAGAATCTTTGTATTTAAAATTAACCAACTTTGGCCGGCAATTAGGTACCTAAGATTCAGCCAAAGGCTATATTCAAGCGATCTAAACTGGGGTCCATTCACTAACAGTGAGAGCTCCTACGAGAGTACACACTTATAAAGTGCGCATGCGGGCTATATCATCATTTACAATTTCGAGAGAGTTCGCATGTGCACTTTATAAGTGATTATTCTCGTAGGAACTCTCACTGTTAGGGAATAGACCCCCAGAAGATGAATCACACATTTTAAACTGAAAAATCCGCACTGATCAACCTGCTTTCTTTGGCTGCGTATACCAATGAACAGAATGATGAAATCGGTGCTATGGGCAGACTCGTTGTGTAATTAATTCGTGGATTAAATAGAGATTAACAGGCTCGAAAATTGAAGCTTTCGTTACGCTCGAGCCATTCCCATGTTAATCTTGGTTAAATAACTATGAACAGTTACGGAAAAATTCAATTTAAATCATTTAAAATTCAAAAAACACTACAGTGAGTTAGTAGGTGAAGAACTTTTTGGCTTTTTGACCTCATTCACGTCTAACAGAAACGACTTGACAGTAGTTATTAGTTGATATTTATTTAAATACGCTTGGTTGTTCAAGCAGTTTGTTATATAATTGGATTAAATGTCTTTCCCCATTATAATTACACAGTTTAATTAAGTTATGGGAACAACTGAGAAATTTAGAAACGAATTAACCTGCTCTAGACATAAATCGCTTCACCTAAACAACACACACCAACGTTTTTAGAACTTCTATCCCATAAAGTGAGTTGAAATTTTGCAGGAAATTTGTTTAAATTTGTGAAATTTATGGTCGATTCAGATAATGTGAGCTTAAAATTTAGGACGAGGAAAATGTCGGGGATAATATCAATAAGTTGATTAACTCTATTGGTGGCAATCAAAATTTCACTGATAATTTTTTACTGAATATAGTAACCAATCAAATTACTTAATTTCAAGTCATGTGTCAAATTTCATCCAATCACCGCTGTATTACAGCGATAATATAAGTTGAAATAATACCCTTCTTGGTGTGCGTCATCGATTGTTAATCTCCTTCTATCACATTACGTAGGAAGAAATGGAAAAAAAAGGCAGGTCTGTGATTAATCCTTATCAAAATATCACAATAATGAACAGTTTGAATGTTTTACAAACGTTAACCCTAATCTTTGACTTACAAAAATTTGATTGGTTGATGTTTAGATTACGCGCCAGGGCAACCTATCAATCGCGAGGTTAAAATACTATGAAGGTGTAACTTTCGTAGCGACAATTTGTCTTACGTCTTTTTCTACTGTCACACTGACAGTTCTTGTCAGGTGTGTACTTTGTTGCTTACGGTCTATTATTATTTATGAAATCTTATTGTTTTATTGATATGAATAATACAAAAATATGCATGAATACACGGAAAAACATCAGTATTTTGAAAGTTCTCAAGTATTTTCAGTTGGAAAAATAAGCTGGTAATTATTAATTGCATAGCCTTTTCGAATTTGGCTGAATACAATCCTGATGATCTAATTTATCAAATTTAAGGTTAGCTATATGTCAAAAAGCAAATAAAATAAACGACATGCCGAAAACCAGGATATACGTCACAATCGATGACGCACACCAAGAAGGGTATTATTTCAACTATATAATGTGGTGTTTTCAGTTTGGTGTTTACTTTTTATTAAACATTAATTAAACGTCAAACTGACAACTGGATTAAAAATGTCGCGAAGATTGGGTATTGCATTTAAAGATTCAATTAATTTACCAATTGTACTTTTCACAACTGTAGTTTTAAATAAAAATAAATACTATTTGATAAAAATTGATAAAGTTTGTATTGAAAATTATTAAACAGATTGGCAATCAATTTTTTGAAAGCTACAAACTAAAAAAAATTATCTTATCGAATAATCCTCGGGTCTTGATAAATACTCAAAATTTTGTCGTAGAGAATCCTTCAAGCGTGTTGCTCAAAGATAACAGCCCTCGGCCTGCTGCCTTGGGCTATTATCAAGCAACACGCTTTCAGCATTCTCTCTGACAAAATTATCTCGGTATTATCAAGACCCTAGGGGTATTACTATTGTAAATAAATGGTATATTATACACTGAGGTGGTGGAGAATATTATTATTGCCGAGCACCAAAATTATTTCGCGAGAAGCTTTGTCCTAATGTATATATAGTGCGCATAACACGAAAAGGAAACCATAAAAATTTGTTGCTTTTATTATTTTACAGATATTAACTACTCTTTTCCACCACTAGCTGTGAAGTTGACAATTATTGCTTCTTCTAGCCAACTGAGAAGTTGAGTTTCTCAAATATTTCGAGAATTCAGGGATAGTAGTTCAACAATAACTTGTGCAACATAATTTTATATACCCAGGATATATTCTTCAACATATTTGCTGCTTGAAATTACCTATCAAGATAAAATTATTTGGATAAAAATGTCATTAATTTTAAAATTCGCGCTCAACCAAAAATGACTGATGACATAACAAGTACGTTCATAATATATCTAAATTGACAGTGTACTTGTCAGTCAGACGACGGGGTAAACGCTTCTCGTGGTGCGTTTGTGAATTCTTTTAAATTGTTGTCTTAAATTTGGCTAGTAGTAGAAAAGTTGTATATACACCATGGAGGGGAAGACATTCATAAAACTCGCACCCTATTCCGCTCGGGGGAAAGCCCTTCGCGAAATAATTTTGGTGCTCGGTCAATAATAATAGTCTTCACCACCTTGGTATATAATATACTATTTTGTTTTCATTGTCAGATGCGCTACCAGCTTATCGACAATTCTGCTTCGCATCTCTAGAGATACTACGCTTGATTAGAGATACATCCGTGTATTATACATTTCTGGAAACATAATACACTGGGCGACATAAGCGCACATCTAACGGAACACAGGGTACAAATTTTCCAGAGTGACTACCTCATTTGTCGTGCTCTTGTATATTATAGACAAATATAATTATGGTAACATTTATTTCACTGTATTCCATATATTAATAACTTTGTCCACGACCACCTAATAATAAGTCAATATTTTACCTCCTAACTAAAGGTATATGGTACCCATATATCAACTGTCGTGAATTATGGTTCATAATACACTGTAGTGTATTATGGTTCATAATTCACGACTAGAGATGGGGGTACAATATGGAATAAACTATTAAATTTGTGTATTTTGTTCAGAAAATTTGTTTCTGACATATACCGTATCTATAAAATATTGTAATTTTTAGTATTGATACTTTTCATAACGATATTTTCTAATATTAAGTATTTTAAAACAATATATTTATAACGGTAAGTTGTATTGATACTTTCTACAGTATTGCCCATCTCTATATATGTCAAATTATTTGAAGTAGCTGCCACAACATTTAGAGGTTAGTAATATGCCAAATCGCTACTGACTTTTATTTATTAATAAATAAATTAAGTGTCGTGGACAAAGTATAGTATTCTACTCGCAATTTATGGCCATAATTCACTTGGTTGACTTGCGCCCCTCGCCTGCGGCTCATGATGCAAACGTCACCCATCGTGGATTATGGCTATCATTAATTGCTCGTTTAATAATATACTATAAAGTCTGCTTCTTTGGCTAGCGGTATAAAAAGGATCACTATTCTTTCTATTGTAAATATAAATGCTCATGAAAATGCAATTCAAGAGACGGAATGAAATCAGAATGGCTTTACAAAACGGAAACTACATAATTAATAAACAAACAAAAAAACACTTGTGCAGCAACTTATTGTATATTTTATGTTTTTAATTATACGGTCAATTTTCCAAAAAGCAACCAAATTTTTATTAAAAATGACCATGAATATTTCAACTAATTCTTATAATTGCTAAAATATGGAATTTATTGACCATGTTCCGCTGTTATATAACCATTAATTAATTTCTAGCTGAATGTTTTTAGCATAAATTAGCTAAAAGGATTTGGTAATATCTGATATTTAGGGTGACTACAATATTGCTATCTAAAATGCATAATTTGTATGTGGTAATTTATGTCGCAAAGTTCGCTTATGGCATGGTATAAAATTGTTTTATGTTTCCGTATTTTTCATTTCCTCATAACTTTCATGCAAATATTTTTGTTTTATCGATTAAAAAAGCTGCTTTCAACGATGGTGACCAAGTTGAAATGAATTTTTGTAAGTAATTAAAAACTGTTCATTCTCTTTAATTAATCTCCCTGCGAGTGAAAACTTTTATTATTTTTAGTGTATCCCACATACTTATTTCGATGTACCATAATTTTTCATTACCTTTCCGACTGCAGTTCTCGAATTAGTCAAAAATATCGAATGAAAATTTTCTGATAGAAACTTTTGATAATATATCTGAAACCTTGAATCCCACATTATGATCTCGTCTAGGCATTCACTTTGGAGCTGATTACAAAAGAGTTAAGTTCTTTAATGGCTGCTTGATTATACTCATCATGAGAATCCTTTGCCTTATAAATCCTTTGTCAATATTGAACTGGGTACAATTTCTCAGGGCGTGAATTTCCGCTTGAAAAATTCTTGGAGTTTCTTCCAAACTTCCAGAGTGCTTGTTTCCTGGCCCATAAACTCTCATCCCAGTTCCTTCTATTGCTTTTGAACTGCCTGTTTACCATTGAATGGTAATGGTACAATCTCAGGGCATGTCACAGGATTTCTGATTTCTACCAACTCATGAGGTGTCAAACCAGTTGTCAGTTGTACTAAGAACTTGACAGAAATGAGGGCGCTACCTCCATTAAATGGTTTATCAGGTCTAAATTTGACGTTTAGTTTGACGTCTTTATTTTCGGGATTATCTTATCTGACAATTTAATATTATTCATTCAATTTTTCTATTTTTTTATCTGCGTGTTATTAAAATAGGAAAATTGAAAAGAGCTGTGAGTAATATTCCACAATCTAACATCTTATTGTTCAGATAATCTCGTTTACAGAACTAAATGTTAATAAATTCACGATATACTTTTTTAAAACACCCCTGAGTTTGACTAAACACAAACACATGATAAGCTTTTTCTAGAACAAATATGTTCAATAAAAATCTAGTAATTTTAACTCTCCATCACCATTTTAAATCCGTCAGAAACTTTCGACATAAAAGATATCCTTCGTACTCTCTGGTGATTTCCCGGTATGCACACAGCTGATATCTTATCGCATACCCTTTGAATCGCTAGGGAAGTGGTTGTGTCTTGATAGATGTGGAAACAATCACTTTTTATGACAGAAAAAAAAACACACTGTTATTAACATCAACTACGACTTTATTTTCCGAATACGTTTCCCGTGTCCGGTTCTAAATATTTCCACAAAATTGACTAAATGGGTCAAACGTGGGATTCTAATCAAGCCATTCAATAAAAGATGATTGAATAGTAATTGAAGCTTTTTCAATTCCAACTATAAGGAATAATGTATTTTTGATTCAGTCTAATAAAGTATACAGTACTTGATAAAAATAATTGGATTATTATCATCCTTCATGTCCTCGAGCTTACTGTGTGTTGTCGTTACTTGAATCCTTATCTTTATTATACCCTTGTATTGCTGGATCTTAATTTGAAGCTGCAGGATGTCTGTCCTTCAGTCGGATGTTTCATCATTACGTAAGTATTCATTTTGTTTCTCCATGTAATAGAGAAGCACAGCATGGCTTCAAAGGTTATTCCAAAAGTTTCATGAACAACACCTTCATTTGCAAAATTTAGTATTTGCATCAAGCAGGGGTCAGACATAAGTTGAAATAATTATTAACAAAGTATTGAATAATGTAAATAGTTTTACTAAAGAAAAGGGATTTATACTCAAGTCGTGACTATGGGTTACTGATTTGACCTGAATTATTCTCTTGAATTGTTATAACAGTAATAAAACCTTAGCGGTTTGTAAGTGGTCTCTCCAGGACCGCAAAATGCAACAATATAATATTGCGCCTGAATACACAGTTTGTCCCGATAAGTTAAATCTTCCCAGTGAAGCTGGGAATCTCTATTCACATCACCAGGGCGCACTAAGGCACCTCCAAGGGTCTGTAGTCTAACTCGTTCAGCAGCCCTTCAGTAGTGCAGAATATGTTTCACTGATTCATATTCTTCGGTGTCTTCGACCAGTCCTATTATGACCAGATGATAGTGGACCTGTTCTCCTTCTGGACCAAGCTGGGCAAGGCTTCTGCTTTGAGTACTGAAGGTCTTTTGATAAAGGATTTGGCTCGCGTTAAGCATGGTATCTCATTCCAGTATACGCTCTGCTCTTTATCTAATCCATATTGCCATATTTATAACAAGACCGAGTCGGAATTCAGTTCTTTCAATATCATCTCGAACAAGTGGTGCACATGTTATAAGAGAATCGATCTTTGTTGTCAGTTAAATGAAAAATATATTTTAGGCACACTGATTACTGATTAAGCCTTTTATTAAAAACAAAATCTGACGTGAGAGATGTAGTGAGGGCGAAAGCGGATGAGAAATGTAGTAAAATAACTGGATCGAGAAAAAACGGAGAGAAGAAATAACATAAGTTACTAATTGAAATAAAAATAAGAAATGATTTAGTTCAATCCTAAAAAAGTAGGATATCGTTTTCCAGCACTAATAAACACTACTTGTTCTTACCAGCGGGCCAGTGCTACTATTTCTTTTGAAAACAGGAAACCATTGATAATGTGTCATTTTGCAAATGGGGAAATTCAGAACGATTTAGAAAGGCCAACATACTATATGTCTTCAATTAGATGGAATTTTTCGTCGACATAAACGCAGGAAAAATGTTTAAGAAAATCATATGGAATAACTTACCAAAGATAACTAAATAATATATTCATTCTATTGTCACAGCCATATTCAGAGCTGGTGTAGGTACATAACACTACATATCAGATAGTATTTGTTAAGTAGTTACCATGTCTTGTTTTCTAGTGTTTGATTAACTCAAAATTGTGTCAAAAAATTGTTTCATATGTCAACACAAAACAGTACTTAGTATTTCATAATTCGAATGGAACCGGTGCATGATAAAACAACAGTGGAAAAATGTCAAAAAATTAGCGTTAAACAACCAATATCTTGTCCTTGGAATAGTGTGCAGCCCTACCCAAATACTACGGTTAAAAATAATCAAGAGCCTTCCACGAGCAGCTCAAGCAATGACAAACCTTTTCCGTCCATACA
Organism: Galerucella tenella; assembly: GCA_910591685.1. NCBI lineage: Eukaryota > Metazoa > Arthropoda > Insecta > Coleoptera > Chrysomelidae > Galerucella > Galerucella tenella. Next base: position 26,212 of record CAJUYH010002062.1, on the reverse strand, counting down.
ACAATCCTCCACTCAGTTTTTTTATTTTTTGAGGTTGATGCAGCTTTTTCCAGGTAATCCATTCATTTTGCTTCTCCCATTTTAGGGCTATTTGAATTTGGAATTCAATTAATAATGATTAAGACAAATACAATTTTTGACATCACTATAGATATCAGAAGAGGCATACTTCTGAGAAATATGTGTTGTTTCGGACACTTACACAAGCTCAGTTCATAATATACCTGCCCATAATATTATGGTGCCTCCAGTATAGGTAACCTACAGTTAGTGATTTCACACTCAGCAGCATGATACACATTTGCTTACATCGAAGGTTTTTGCATCCTTTACTGACCTAAATCGGGCTTTCGAATTAGTAGACCATGAATTTCTTAGGAATAAGTTATATGGGACTGGTGTCTTGGCTAAATTTGTTCTTTTGTCAAAAGCTTTTCATTTTTACTCTGTTTCTAAGTCTTTCTGAAATAGATGTGACAAGAAAGGAATTAGGAAAATTATTCTACACTAAATAAAAGATTCATTGGTTGCTTCATCCCTGTTTCGTGAGTAAGCAAACTACTCGTCTTCAGGGACTAAGCAAGCGATTGGGTCAGTAATGTCTATATTGAGCAATCAAGTGGGTATCCAAAATTTTATCCATGATTTCCACCAGGTTTCCATAATTGGCTCTGATAAACTTCTTGGTCTTCAGATGTAGATATAACTGGTTATTACAAATCAAGCAAATTTTTGCTGAGCTTGGGCTGTCCAAACTTTGAAAAACTTGCCACCAACAGTCTTTCAATGGTTCGGTGGGTTCAACTCAGCAGGAATAAGCCCAATGTGGAATTTCTTACAAAAGCAATTGAACTATGCCAAATCAAAAATAAATATCTTGATAAGAACGTTGTAGTAGAAGAAAATTCATCTCCCTGCTACTTTATTTCTCATGTCCATATATAAGTGGTCTGTTTTTAAAAGCAAAAAGACCGTTATGTATATCCGTTTTGTTATTTTTAGAAGTCCATCCAGCTACCATACATACAGTTTTGTGTCTTTGTAAGAATAATTTTTTTTATGCAGTGGATAAATTACTGTATGCTCGAAAATGTAAAGCTATATACAGTCAAAAGCAGACTAACTACAGAAGATGTCCCTACGAACGGAATAGAGTCCATTGTGGATTTAATGAAAGTACTAGTTATAGAAGAGATGAAGTACTAGACCTTAAAATACAACAAAATATTCCTGGTACATTCAAAGATATCGCAACGACTTCTAAAAATGTTCCTAAACTAAATAAAAACAGTATTAAAATGTCAGAAGGTACTGCAGGGAGTACTGACGGTGTAGCTAGAAAAAATAATTGTACCTGCCGGCTGAGCACGGGAGCGGTAAGCGAGCCGCAAGCTGTTAGAATACTTACAGAACCAAGTACTTCCAGAACTCATATAGTCGAAAATATTTCTACCAATTCTGAACTGACAGTGGTTAAAAATGAAAATAGTTCATCACCTCGTCGTATCGATTCTGATGTTAATAATACCGAAAGTACTTTAAGTAGTAGCATTGAACAGCAGTTGGTAACGCCGAGCTCTAGGGAAGAAAATATCAATATGGCCGCTCAATGTGAATCAATTATACAAAGTGATATCATTATTCTTTCTTAATTTACTCATTTGTCTTCAATATATTGCTATGCATAGTAATCGAAATGATTTTACGTGTGTCATTTTTTCTATACAATGCAGTATATTCAATTTACGTTCTTATAAATGTTGTTTTAATAAATTATATTCGTTATAAAATTATAGTTATTATTAATCGATAGTTGCATCTAACAATTTTCGGTATGTATTAACTACTTCCTCACTGGCTGAGAGGTAAAAGATTTATCCTGACCAACAAGTAGATCTTCCGGATGCATTTAGGCAAAACGTACCACATATCATTGCTCTAAAATCTGCCGTGCTGATTGGTCCGCGACTAAACGCGGTACGTTTTGTCTAGATAGGGTCGGAAGCAGGTACGGATTGCCCTCACAGCACCTAACCCAATATTGAATTAAATATGTAAATATCAGAAATATAAAACTAAAAAAAACAAGAACACCTAGGCCCAAACCCGGTTGATCAAAGTGTAACTATGTATAGAAATATCAGTGAATAAGAAATGAAAAACTTAAAAAAAAAACCAAGCACTTAACCCGGTTTCGAACCTACGACCTCTGCGCTAATCAGCTCACACAATAACAGGCATAAAATGCGTAAATAGATTCTAATACGAGGGCAATCCGTACCTGCTTTCGACCCTATCTAGACAAAACGTACCGCGTTTAGTCGCGGACCAATCAGCACGGCAGATTTTAGAGCAATGGTTAGTATGTGGTACGATTTGCCTAAATGCCTCCCGGATCACACTCAGCACCTAAAGTAGTACCTATTCTAATATCATAACATAATATAAGATCAATCAGTCATTTTTCAATCATGTATGTCAATAATGCAGTATAAATAGACTTCAATGTCTGGTCCCTTCCTTAGTGGATTCTACTAATGTCACTTTTTTTTAAATGAAACAGTTCCATTTAATCCCCGTAACACAAAAACCAGTCATACTATCAGAATGGCTGGCAATCAATTGATGAAAATCTTATTGATCAACCCTCTTTCACATTACCCGTAATCAATGGCGGTCAATGTTTCTTAAAAAGTATAAAAAACTACCCTTTGTCCTCGGATAAAGGACTAACCGGCGGCCTGACACTGAGGTAGGTGGTTCTTCTAAATTATAAATAAGCCATTGGCTCTAGAAATTCCACCGCAAAACAATATATCACTACAAAAGCCTTTCTACATCGAGCCCAGTTAATCCATTCATGGGCGTGGGTCAGGCAGAAAATGTGCAAAAGTCCTTCCAAAAAAACCATTAAATATTTAAAATAATCAGTCCTTTATTTCTAGTGATTTAGCAATCTATAGAAAGTGATTGTTTGAATGTTTTGTTTGCGAGAGATGTTCAAGTAAAGTGGTTGTTTCAAGCTAATGCGCCTTACACTGATGTTTGATTATGGCTCAGAAAAAGGAATTAATCTTGGACTGTTTGAGAACAACATCCAAATTACCAACTCATTCTTCTTACTGTATGTAATTAACGCTACACCAGAGTGTCCCAGCAGTTTGGACAAGATGAAAATAGTACTTCATATAAAATTTGAGTCTTGCTGCCTTTGTTTAAGTTGAAAATTAGAAAATGTCTTATTGGGAATAAAAAGTTTATAAACGTAACAAATACACACTTGCTGACGTAGTAAGCGGATCTGAATTACTCCTGTGAACTCAGTTACGGTCTAGGCTCAATGGTCTGGAGCGCCTCACCTAAATTCCTTAACACTCTAAAAAAGTATCTTCCATAGGCATCTCCATTAACTCAACAGTTCATATTATTATATGGACAATTTTATGTCTTTATGTCAGCAGTATAAACACAATTTTGCAAGTATTGGAATTAAGATCGAAAAGTTTGAGCTCCAAAGATTGGGTAAGATCTTCCTGTTTAATAAACATCCATAATGGAACATGTTTCAATTTATCTTCTTGACTTTAATTCGGTTTTATTTTTATTGTGCACTTTAACTACTGCGTTGAATTTAAATAAGAAGTAAAACTACAATTCTCACTGAAGCAAAGTTATTCGTTAATTTTTTACCGGCGCTCATGAATTTTCTATAACAATGTAGTTCCATTTTAGTCGCCTAATTTACAGGCAAGAGTGTCCCATTTTCTCCCGTTCACATTAGTTTTGCCTTGGTTGGGAATTTAAAGTCGATTTTTAATAGAAAAGCCCGACGATCCATGAATGTATGCGAAGGTTAGTTTGCATTTTTAACCAATTCAAGGATTATCTCTACCGTATTTTGGTCTTTGTTCAATTTATTATTCGTTAGTTGTAAAGTTTGAATATATTAAGTGAATATCGGTGCAAAATTTTTGTTCATTGGACAACAATTAATGCGAAGTTAGTGAATATATATATGTAATTTGAGTTGAATTTGGAACTAAAAACTTTCTGGAAGCAGAATAATTGGGTAGCAATTATTGATGATGACATAGATGACGCATACAACGTTTAACCAATCAACGAGTGTGGGTCGAACACAAAACTCACTCTAATTACAATAGGTGCTCTCACTTATTATACTGATGAGTCAAAACCTTTGTTTCACAAAAACACAAGTTTGTAAGTAACAAGTAGATTTTAATAAGTTTGGCAAAATATGTAATTACTCGCGTTTCATAGAACGACAATTGTACTTTTATATAATAACAGGCAACTTTTCACAATTTTACAAGTAAAGTAATTGTTATTTACTATGAATTTACCTGTTATTAACTAGTGTAGTCAACAAAATTGCATCTGAAACTTGTTATCTACTAAAGTTCTTCTACCTAACTTAAAAGGTAAATAGTTTTCAATATACATAGATTATAGTTGCAGCAAAATGTGGTCTAGTAGTTCTTCGTCAAAAAATGAAAATGAAGGGATTATACGTATACGTAGTAGGGGAATGTTTAGGCCTAGAATTAATTCTGTGTTACACTCGTTATTCGAGTTTAATGAACGTTTCAGAATGACTTCTGTCGAAATGGAAGAGCTTCGTATGGATATTGGACATATGCTTCTTCATCCAACTGATCGGTCTCGCACACTATCCGCAAAAATGCAGATTTGTAAAGCATTACACTGGTTAGGTAATGGAGAGCAATACCATGTCATATGGGGTTAGTAAGGCAAGTGTATGCAGATGTGTTAGAAAGTTTGCTTATGCAGTTAACCAAATTAAATTTCCCCAATGCGTTAGTTGGCCTGACAATATTTTAAACGTTTCTGCAGGATTGAAAATATATTATGCTAGTGCTAATTGGCAAGGAAGCGTGCATAATGCTCGAGTTTTAAGAAACAGTGTACTCTTTTTCAAAGAATGGAAGAAGGTTGACGTCCAATCGTAAATGCAGTTTCACTAGGAGATTCTGGTTACCCTTTATTGGATTGGCTTATGACGCCCATTGAAGTAAACGTAGATGTAGCAAGCCTACAAGTTCTTTCTATATGTGTTACAGACAATTTTAACTTATTGTGAAAAAGCTTTGTGATTGTTCATGAAATGACTGTGCGTAACAACTTGTGAAAACAAGTGGTTGTTACTCACAATTATTTTCAACAACACTTGTATTTCAACAACACTTGTACCTTTGTGAAATAGGTTCCTGGTCTTAATACTTGAATATCACAAGCCCTGGGAAGAACTACATCAATATTCCAAGATTTTTATACTTAAGTGTGCCTCAAGAAAAACAGCCATAATATTTATTGCGGCTGATAGTAAGGATGATTTAAAAGCTCTGGAACTGAAAATCTCCCATAAGCAGCTGGCTGAACACAAACAACTAAGCAATGAGCTTGTATTCCTTCAATCCGGACCTGATCCAATTTGTAGTATCTTTTGGATAAACTGAATCAAATCCAGTTCAATTTTATTCATATCTGCTAGAAACTTTTGTTTGTGTCGCTTTCAATTATAAATCTTCCCAAAGTTAATGATTGCTTAACAATATTCTACAAGCTGCTTTCATGCTCAGGTCAATAGCAAACAATCGCAACAAGTAACAAACGACCGGAATATTTCATTTATTTCAATCCATAACGCTATAAATATTTCAATGTCGTTTCCCCTAGTAATTTCCTTTCGTTGAAAATGTTCAGTCCATTTCCTGATTGAGCCGATCCGATTCACTGCCCCATGCCATTCCATGGCTGCTGAATCCTAAATTTATCATAATCAACTTATTGTACGTAGTCGCTAAAGCTTTTCTAACTTCGACCCACATTCATATAACCACCGATCGTAAGGTTTGAACTACGATTTATTTTTACAAAAAAAAGGGTTAAAAAGGGTTTAAGCGGAGCTGGAAGCGAAAGAATCCAAGGAAACATTGGGCTGCCGAACGGACTTTGATGCACCGTATATAATCGCGTACAATAGTTCTTTTTAGAACCGTCGAGAAAGAACAAGTACGATAGTATAGCAAACGATACTTTTATTAGGTCAGCGTTATTGCATAATATTTAAATGTTTTGTCATTGTACCAGCCAGCAACAAACACTTTTTCAGGTACTTTATATTCTTGAAAATCTTTTATATAATAATTTTATTATATCTTCTGTAAGTTCCTTGTGGCATTACTTATTCTTTTTTCTCTTATTCTTTTGGGAATCAAACCACAATAATGTTTTTTATTTTTTATTTCGACGTTTCGGTAGCGTTCCAGCTACCGTTGTCAAGATTAACTAGTAAAAAAATTAATAAAATAATTTTTGGTCCCTATCTGACACAACGAAAGAATATGACAACTATAGACAATCAATAATATTTTAAAGTTTAAGACTACAAAACTTTGTTGTCAAATTTTATTAAGGTCCATTCATAGTAGATCACACCTCTGGTAAAATGTGAAATAGAATATTTCATTTTATGACATTCTAACGATATGATAGTCTATTAGAAATGGAATCCAGTGAAGTGTACGTTCCAGGAACGGTTTTTATTGGGATAGCGCTTTTTTAGCTTATTTTGGAAATGTTGTTAATAAAACGGGTTTGTTGTTACTTTTTTGTGCATGATCATTTTTGTTTTCAAAACATGTATAACTCAGTTTGGTGATTTTGTGTATTGAAGTGTGTATCGATTAACAACTATTCCAATGATAAATCATAAGAAAGCCTGGATAAAAACTTATGATGCTATCCTGATAACGCAGGTGATTGATTTATTGGAAATTTTTTTTTCTAACATTGGTAACCAAATTTGACTACATTCGGCTGAAATACTAGCTACACATTTATCTGCATTTAGTTGTATTAAAGCACTTTCTTTGATTTTGAGTCTTTTATTATTGGACTCTTTCAATATTATTTTTGTCGAATCCCATTGAATTTTATGCCCCTCTTCCCAAGCATGTTTACAAATACCTGACTTAAAGAACTCCCTATTTTTGATGTATTTTTTATGTTCACTTATTCGGACTTTCAATGGTCTAGATGTTTCACCTAAATAGAATTTGTCGCATTCACAAGATATCTGATATATGCAATTTTTTGAAGATTGTTCTTCATTTTTTGGTTTCGTTATTGTTAAGATAGATCCCAAAGTATTGTTAGATTTAAAGCTGGTTCGAATATTAAATTGATTACCAATTTTCTTAATTCTCTCTGACAAACCCCTAACATACGGTATTATCAAGTATTAAAAAATTATGTTAGCTGAATTATTAATATTATTGTTATTATTATGGGGTATTAACAATGAGCCTTTCTCTATATTCTTGATTTCTTTATTTACAAATTCTGCCGGGTAATTAATGGCATTTAAAACATTTTTCAGTAGAGTTTTCTCCTTTGTGAAATGATTATCATTAGAACAAATGATTCTGGCCCTATCGTATAAAGATTTTACTACCCCTTTTTTAACGCTTATAGCATGATTTGATTCAAAATTCAAATACCTATTAGTGTGTGTTGGCTTACGATAAACACTTGTTTCATACCCTGTAAGTGTTTTATTGATAAGAATATCCAAAAATGGTAAAAAATTGTTATTTTCAATTTCAATTTCAAATTTTATAGATTTTTCTCTCCTTTTCCTTCCTTTATATTTATTAAAAAATCATTCAGAGATACTAAGTCATAAGGTCATATTGCAAAAATGTCGTCTACATATCTCCGCCAGACAATTGGTTTTAATTTTTGATTATTCACTATTTTGGCTTCAAAATAAAAAATAAAAAACAATATTGTGGTTTGATTCCCAAAAGAATAAGAAAAAAAGAATAATTTCATTATTATAATAAGCAAATTGCTGGATAATACTATTCAGTTGACATGCTCGACAGGAATCCAGCGATTACTATATATTACAGCTATAATTAATTTATAGGTTTATAAGATTCGCTTATTGAGAATACACTCGATGAAACCTATTAGTTAGGTCGTATAGATCAGAACGTTTGTCTACATTGGGCTTCTGGTTGTACCATCAGGCTAGATGTCAGTCTGTTTCTATTTTTCTGTATTTTTATAGTTTTTAGATACGTTTTTTATTTCCGTTTTGATCGATTACACCTGTAAATCACGGGCTATAAGAACGTTTGGAACAAACCATGGAGCATTTATAGCAATTCTTAGCCATCGCTCCAGAATTCCAATATTGGAATTAGCTGCTGCTCTCCACAGTGGGATACCGTAGGTCCAAATAGGCTTTGTAGATCAGTACCTTATTTTTCATAAAACATTGAGATTTTCTACCTAACACACAATTTATTGTTTGCGCTTGGTGAAGATGTACTTCCTCCAGGTTAGGCAGTTATCTAGGTGCTTACCTGGTTATTTGGCATCGTCCCTTTGCAGTAGAATTTGAGTGTTTAGAGTGCCTTCTGGACATTAGCCTTTACGGTTAGTGAAAGTTACCTGAGCAGACTTCAACTCGTTTGCTTTATCTCGCCATTTCTTCAACCATTTTACTACCTTATTGAGGTGAAGCTTTAGTTTATTTGATGCTACAATAGAATCTTTGTGTGATGCTAGTATGGCGGTGTCATCTGCGAATGTGGCTACTAGTATACTTTGGCAAGTTTATCTGAAGCCGTGAAAGGATGGCAGTCGAAAACATTCGATATTTCCACATTTAACTACGAAAAAGCTAAAGTGCTAAGTATGTATTGATGATAATTAGAAAAGGGACTTTTTATTATTAACAATATTGACAATATGATTAAACGTTAATTCTTCAATATGCTTGTGTTCTTGGATTTTTTCTATTAACATTATTTTTTCAATTTATGAATACTAAAAGATGAACACTTTTCCAAATTTGCTATGGGCTTCTTCAAGCTCTGGCAGCGTTGTACGAAAACCATAATTATCACATCCTCCGAATTACCTAATTGGTGATTTTTATCGAAAAGCCTGACCAGCTAACTTCTGATTGGCAAGCCCGTGCGTGTGTTCTTCCCTCTCACTTCCTCAATTGACTGATATTGATTTATCCAGTGGCGTTGGTATTTTCAGTGACCTTTGTATTTTCAGTTTCACTTGGTAAAATAGGTACCGTACGCTATTTGTACGTTTATGACATATATGCTCCACGTTTCCTCGCCTCTTACCGATGCCCCGCAGCTTCAGATAAACTTGCCATACTATACGTCATTGCTATTTGGTAGATCGGCCGTGAAGAGGAGGAAAAGTAGCGGCCCCAGAACACTTCCATGAGGATGTCCAGAGTTGATTTCGAAGAATGGTGTTTGTACATCAAGGTATTTAACTAGGAAATAGCGATCTTTGAGGTAGGAGTGAAAGATTTGGTAATAATTGGTAATAAGGATTTTCTGATTTTAAATCAAAGACCATCATGCCAAACCTTGTCAAACGCATGCGTGGTGTCTAGGAACGATCCAGATCTAGATCTTTTTTTGTGTCTGAGTGTTCCAGAAGCCGTTCTGATGCCGGGAGCACTGCAGCCTTCTAGATCTTCGTTTATGTTAATAGTTACCCGATGAACCTGTTGGATTGTTGCGTCTAGATCTAAATTGATAATTTGGAAGTATATTTCTTCAGTCAGTGACTTGTTGCATTTTTTCAAAGAGTATCTTTTCTAACAACTTGCCATTATAGGAAGCAGACTTATAGACTTCTCAGAAATATCTTTTTATTTATCTCGGGTTAATTTTTCTTACTTTCCAAAACTGATAATACCATTATGAGGCATCCGTTTCCAGTTGACAGTAGAAATTGAAGATGTGGCAAATACTGCAATGGGTTTTTAAAATTCGAATGTTTTTTTTTGTATTATGTATTTAATGTATGTGGCTTACTTTGAAAGTGACAATAAAATTCAATGGAGACTATCCTCAAGGCTTTTTTTAATTGTATTCCGTGAATTCAATTTAATATTGATGTGTTGGTAATCCTACATTTTACATATATGACATAATTTATGACACCGTCCACCGCAGCTAGGACTGGCCTGATAAAAAGTGTGTTTGGTGTGCCATTAACTTTCCGGTCATTTTGTGTGACGACGAAAATGTTTCACATTCTGATTAACATGGAACGAACCATTGTTTGCGTTTTAACCTATATGAATATGATTTTTTTTATCGTGTTGCAGAAATTTTATTTTGCGAACAATGGTATTGCGTTATTATTGACTAATAAATAGGTTTTTTATAGAATTGGGCGTTATAATGTTTGTTAAAAAAATCACTAACCGTAACACAATAATTGCTTATTCAATCGAATGAATAAAAAATAGATTCTATAAAATACTTCGCTCATAAAATCAAATGGGGCACCGAAATCAGATATTAAACTTTAAAATTTTTATGCTAGCGCCAAAAAAACTACTTCACATTTTGAGCAAGTAAGAGTAATTTTGAACATTTAGAGACATAAGTCATTGAACACAAGAGTAGAGAGAGTAGAAATGGCGAAGTTTTTCGCAGATAGTACTAATAGCAGAAAGCGAAAAAGAATAACAAGAAAACGTAAACATTGGAAAGAAGTAATAGAAGAGGGAGACATAAGAGTAGATACAAATAGAACAAAGAAACCAATATTAGGTGTTAGGAATATTAATACAGATATCAAAATAGAACTAGTTGAAGAACTTTAATACCTAGGAGTAATGTTTGAAGAAACGGAAAAACAAGACGCTGAAATATATGAACGAGCTGCAAAAATATTAAAAAAAAATATCCAAGCAAACAATGATAAAAATATGCAACACAGTAAATGGAGCAGTACTAACTTATGGATGCCAATTTTGGACACAATCAACCAGACAAAAAAAGTGAAATTCAAGGAGCGGAGATGAAGTACCTACCTTAGAAGAATGGCAGGAGTAAATAAAATGGACAAAATAGGGAATACAGAAACTAAAGATGATCTGGCAGTAGAACCAGTATTAAATTTCATACAACGACAACTCAGTTGGTGGGGTCACATCCACAGAATGAATAATAAGAGACAGGTAAAACGAATATATGAAGCAAGAACACAAATAAAGAGAAAACACGCAACAAAATGGTGGTTGAAATATTACAAAATGGAGACAAATTTTAAAATTTGAATCTTCACGCTTGGGTATAAAGGACAAGGTATCATCTTTCTAATTTCTACCTTGCATTTTTGTACCTTTTGAAGAGCATTTGTGAAATCACACGCATTGCCTTGTTTTTTTAGTGATAGCTCCACTTGATGGTGGGTGGGCTAAGTATTCGATAATAAAATAGACTTTAATGGTCGTATGACTACGCTGAAGTGCCATCGTGGATAAAGGATTAAACGCGTTTGTTGTTACGTTTTTTGTGAGATGATTATTCTTATTTTAAAATAATATGTTAATGGATTATCCATTTTTCAGATACTCCAATAACAGACCAGCTAGTAAAGACCCCTACACTAGAGATCCTTACAATGATACCTACAGACCAACAAGCTATCTTTATGGTAGACCTTCTTCCACAACGTTGAAGCCACCAACTGAAGACGCACATACACAATCTCCACAAGAAAATTCAGGATAATTATTTAAATAACAATTATTAGTTGATAAAATTTGATAAAGTAATAATATCAGTAATAAAACATGATGGTATGTATAAAATACATATTTTTGTAAATTTGTCTGTTGATTATGCTGATTTTTTGATAAATTTACAACTACAATTCGCTGGTAATTGCTCTAATGTCAATATTTATGTTTATAGAATATACGGAATATACGGGATGGTTTGTGAAATCAAAGTCATGTAATTCATCAATTTAATTATGGTTAAGTTTATTTTAAAAATTTTCTATCTCTGTTTCTTCTTCAATGCTTGTTGAGCGAATCAAAAATAAGCACCTTAAGACTAACCCACTGTTTACACATAACTGCTAACGTCTCGGAAAGGTACCGTACTCATAAAGGTTTTCCAGCTGCGGCACCGCAGCGAAGCCGAGAAAAATTTGGTTCAAAATATATATTTTTTATGGCTTAGGAACTGCTGTGAGATCGCGAATATTTGACTGTGTAGCCGCGAATCTCTCCAAAATAAAATTACAATATCTCGAGGCAAGTGCTTTGTGACAAATGATTCAGTAGCAGAATCTGGTAAAACACGTGAAATCGCGCCGTTGTTTGTAAATGATTTGTGTACACAAGTAGGTGATCAGTTGAAAATCTAGTGATCTAGTACTTCGAATACCAATTACGATCCCGCAGCGGGAAAACACGAATGTGTGCACCGAGACGAGACTGTTGGCATACAACAAACGGCCCTTTTATGTTCGCTGAGCTGAGCGTTACAGTAATTGTCTATAATAAACGTCTATAAATGGGCGTGTTCCGATGGTTTCAATGGATGTACCGTTGACTCAGCGGTTGAGCTCAGCTCAAATGTTAAGCATCAGAGGCAGCAACAAGTTGACTATTTCATTACGCTTTGCTTGCTCAGCCCTGTTGGGCAACGTTTAATTGTGTTTTTGTGTGTTAAACTATAATAATGGTAATAAACTTATAAATTATCAGGTATCAGTATTAATAATAAAATGATGTTTATGATGAAATTGGAAAAACATTATTAAAAAGTTAAGCTGTGCTCCATCGCATTCAGACGGAACTATTAGCTGCCAGCACACTCAAAATGTTTTTTTAAGACCGACGAGAAAGTATACACATTCTGGACAATTTTTCGTCCAGAAAATAACGTTTTGCCGATCAAAACCGGAAAATGGATGCCAGGGACCTGAAAAAGCTTTTGCCGGTCCCTGACGTCCATTTTTTTTTCATTTTTCCAATCGCTCTTTTATAATACAATCTACCTTGATTTCGTTACTATGGTAACAACGTTTCGATATACTGTCGAGTGATGACAGTTCGTTGATTTTCAATTTGTCGTTTATGTCAAATTAATCGTTTTATCTGGTTTTAGTTTTGTTAATCACTTTGTTCTGAAAAGTAAAATAAAGAATTGAATGTATATCGAAGTGTCTGTCTTAAGAAAAATATTGTACGTCACGCAACCGAAAATTGGTGTTTTTCAGGTCTCACCAAGCTTCCAGGACTCGCCTACGGCTCGCCCTATGGAATCTGCTTGTCTCGACCTGAAAAACACTACTTTCCGGTCTTGTAACGTAAATAACTATTTCAACAGTTGAGCTTCGCAGTCATTTTAATTAACCAGTTTGACAGTTACATTATATTCTGAGGAATATAATAAATTTAAAAATACTATACCTACGTCGTATTGAAAACAATGCGGATGAAGTAAGTTCAAGTACAGCACATTTCAATGATAATAAAGCGTTAGCTGTGTGATTTATTGCTCGGAAAATCGAAAAGATTAAAGGGCAGTTTCAATATGGTCATCTGGAAAATATAGTATGTGGCACCAGCTGAAACACATTTTCACACTTTGCCCTGGTCTGAAATCATCTTGTTTCATCCTTTGCCATCATACAATATAAGTACTATGGATGTGGGTACTTTCTTAATTAGACAAGTACCTATTGAAAATCCTATTAAAGTGATACCTAAAGCAACGTGAATACAAAAACGGTAATAAATACTTAAAATATTTTTTATTTTCGCTTTAAGATGTTCCGTAACTTCTGGATAGGTTTTAAAAGTATGAACCACGTATTTTGTAAGTGATGGCGTAGCAAAAAGAATTATTTTTTATTTCCATGAGGTCAATTTTTCGACATAATCGTAACTCTATAAGAAGGTATATTCCGTCTCTTTTCCCTATTCTGTTTGAATAATGTTGATTGATTTTTGTGTATTATGTAAAGAGGGCGTGTCTATACTATTATATATTATATGACAGAAGGTAGGAGCACTAGAAAGCAGATACTACAAATTAGGTTTCTAAAGTAATATATTCCGCAGTTCACGCGTGACTTTCCGATAAAATATAATCATGATACGACACGCAGGCACATATTTTTATGTTAGCGTAATCGAAAAAGGACAGAGAAATATAAAAAATAAAGTTCTGATATATAAAACAAAGAATTATTATTATTATTGAAATTATCGTATGTACGAGGCTGCGTATAATAGACACAGGGACTAAAGTCGAATGTCTTTTTTCTTTATACTAATATTGTCGGACCGGCTAGAAATTGATATTCAAGGGAAACTAAGCAAAAGCCCAATAACAAGATACATATGTGTTTTATAAAAATGAAAATTTGGGTAGACTGGCAGTGGCGGCTCCTCCATTAGGTCATCAGGTCAATGGCCATGCACCCATTAAAAAATAATTCAAAGTAAGCATTTAAAAAAATAATACATATAGTATAGTGGACGTAATATTTTTAATGCAGCTACCTAATCGTATATCCCCTTTAAGTTATACTGCGGACTATGACGATATCGTATCGAATTACAGTCGAACAAAAAGCCGACAACTTTAAGTTCGCACAATATCTATTATGTCAAGTATACCTAGGCATTCCTCTTGAATAAAATTAATCTAAAACGTCTCAAGACCCGCCCTGTAAACGTTATTCCGCATCAAGTACCTGGCGGAAATCAAAATTGGAAAGTCGGCTGGTGCCCACCTTAGACCCCAATGCGTTAAGTGAGAACGGGATTTGCAGAGCGCCCACAATCTTCGCGGCATGGAAGAAACAGTCCCGAAGTTTACATGTGCCGGGGCAAAAGCATGGGTTAATATCGACGATGTATCGAAGAGATGAGTGGAGGGGTTGGCAGGCCGCGCTATCTTTTGATTAAAAGATGAGCATTTGAAGCGAAATAATCAGAATAATGAGCGTAGTTTTGACGTAATAAATTGTTATTATTTTGATTTTTGATTGTTTTTTAGGGCTTGTGTTATAATTATTTGATGTTATTTTATTCTACGCCTTTTATCATGTCTGTGGTGCAAATGGTTCAAAATGTTAGTGATGCAGTTTACTGTTCCGTTTGTCTGCTTATTCCGAATAATCTTTATGATGTAAAGCGTTCCGTATTTTAAGATTATGTTCACATCACCTATGACCCCCTTATAAAATTCACCACGAGCCGCCACTGACTGTAGATAGATATTAATCTGATGATAAAAGTTTTGTAGTATAGTTGATGATAAGTTTGTTGAAAATCATTTAAACTGAACACTACTAGATAATTAAAAAGCTTATTACCCATTTGGGAAGTTGAATAAGCAGAGAAATATCTAAATTAGTTCGAAAGCTATGAAAGGAGGTGTGGAAATGTCGACCATAGTACACAGTGAATGTTTTTAATAATATCGGGCACTATAGGCGTATAGAGAAACACTGCAAGTTAGTAAGAGTTAGATTATTTAATTTTTCTGCTATTTTACAAATTTGACATTTGACAAAGCTGTTCCCCTATAGGAGTTGGATTACTACATTTCATTTTTGAGTAAAATATGTTAAGGTACTTCAATTCATTTTATGGATAAGATATGGATTTATTATTTCGATTTTAATTATAATTTTTAGAAATGCAATGAGTTAGAACAAGAAAGCTTTTGTCCTTTTGTACATAAACAATAATGATTTAAAACAGCATTTTTGTGCAATTTTAAGTAAATTTTATTATTTATAAGTGTAGCTTTTGGTTGTAGAATATCGAACAAAACCACTCACGTAACTGCCGTTTTTGTAAAAACAAACCTTGTATTCTTATTAAATAATATTTTGTACCTTTTTAGACTACAAATAAACAATTTTGAGATTTAATAAGTAATATTTATTCACAGTTTCCTGATATTCTTTCAGATAATTACATTTGGAAATTTCAAATGAAGAACTTACTGAGACATGATAATCTATGGTATTCTAATAGATGCTCCGATTAAAATTCGAAGAGACAGAATACATTAAACAGCTATGATCCGTTTTTCATTGCATGCATCTGTATATCTGGTGTAGCATAAAAACTTCGCAACTTTGCCACAATTATTATCAAACATAACCTAGATAACGATATTAACGAAACACTAGAAAATTATGCGCAGTTATTATTTCAAAAAGGCATTTAACATTCTCATTAAAGATCCGATTTTCATGAAATAAATGGCATTATGATGAAAATATGACTTAGACTATTGACAAGTGAATAAGCCTACGCAGTATCAATGTCAAAAAAGAAGCCTCACAGCAACTAAGCAAGAACATTCATAACTTAATTTACAAAGCGCCCCTTTAGACTGTTTCCACCCGGCTTTTGAACAAAAATCCACAATAAATATGATCTCCATATTATGGATATGGGCCAGGATGGGATAGATAATAAAATCCTGTTTCCCCTTCCATGAGTTACAACTCCTAAAGAGAGTGTTTCTATCCCCTTATGCTTTTTCTTTTATTAACACGCTTTTATTAGCTTCACTTGTTGTTTGTATGTTTGTGGGTTTGTAACTATCCTTTGCGCGCACAAGCATACGTCGAACTTAGCCGGTGCAGATCTTTGGACGGTATTCGGATTGAAGAACTTGATAGTTCCAAGTTGACAGATAAAGCCCCATGTAACAACGAAGCATTAGATGGAATGGAACGACTAAGAAATAATTCATAAGAGTCGTCATTATTAGTTAGTCGCAAATAGTGTAAAATCATTTCACAAATCATCAAGCACAAGATGATGCAACTCTGTCTAAAATGATTAATTGAGAAATGTCATTTATATTTGTAGCAAGACATAGAATTATAAGATCGAATTTTATTACGTTGTTCAAGAAAAATTTCACATTCGTGCACCCTCTGTTGGAAATTTATAATAATATCAATGAGAACTTATTTTTATTTTATTTTTTGAAGTTGGACTACCTGAAAATGTTCTACTTTCAAATGTAATACGACTAGATAGTAATAAAACTCTCACGAACTTTAATTTAAATTTTCCGTTTTAAATAAAATAACCACGTCTCTGGCAATTTCATCTTACCCGTAAATGCAACCGACAAAAATGTGGGCTTCTTGTCTTTACCTTTGCTGTATTAAAGTTTAATAAGGGTAAAAAGGATTACTTTGAATAAGTGATATTTCAGTTTCAGTGAGAATATTCATCGAAAAATGTGGACGGATCCGCAGACACACTTCACGACTCCTCCACTTTCCATGAATAATTAATGTAATTTTGGAGATGTTTTTTAGTATAAAATGTTTGAATCGCCTGCAAGATTTATAGTAATGATTAGATATTCATTTCGTGAAAATACAAAGATGCAGTGAATTGTCAATTTAAAAACTGTTATTATTTGAAGCTTGAAAGACATAAAGGACTGGCAAGACCCAAGCAGACTGAAAAAGACTGAAGGACTGAGGGGAGACCTGGTATATAGACAGGTCAAAGACTGGGGTAGGTACAGGAGCAGGGGTGTATAGTCGAATGACGAATACAAGATATTCTTTCTCACTGTATTTGAGGCTGAGATTTATTCTTTATGCTATACCTCTGTATCTCAGAATAATATTTATTCTTTATGCTATCCAGAATTGAAAAAACATTATACGAACACTTATAGCCAGGCTCTAAGTGGTCGGAAACTAGGAGGATGCCTAACCGGAGAGGACATATACAGCAAGTCGAGCAAATATGAAGGAATCGTCTCGCTTGGAAAATACGCCTCGGTATTTCAAGCAGAGGTCTATGCAACACTTGCATGTGCAAGGGCAAATAACATGAGAGCCGATCAGGATCAGGATCAGGATCTACAGTAACAGTCAAGCTGCCCTCAAAACACTTCAGAGCCCTAGGGTGACATCTCGGCTGGTATATGGAAAACTCGCAAGAGCAGGATCGTCAACTCTGATGAACGGACCCGAACCTGCTATGGGCATCCCCAGATGATTAACTAGGTCATGGTTAAAGGGGTGGGTGAGAGACCAACACAATAAACACTGGAAGAATACGCCCAGGCAAATACAGGGGAAGAAATTCATATACTATGCAACTGTGAGACGCTGGACCACAGAAGGCAGAAGCTGTATGGTAGACCCCAAATGACTCCAGAAGACTTCTACAACCAACCAGCAAAGAACCTGTATGAGCTAATACAGGGAACGGATTGGCTGAATAGGCTGTAGTCAGAACACTAGGAGTATCTACAATTTCCCAGGAGGCTGAGGTGGTGCCGGCGAAGGGACAGCTCCTTCAAAAAAAATGAGGATGCCAGAAAGAACTTGATGAGCAGGCAGACCACATTAAACTAATATTACGGCCGATTTCATAAAGAAACATAAAGGATACTTTAAGTTTAAAGGATACTTTAAGTTTGAAGGATACTTTAATAAATATTATTGATTCCATAACCAATTTAAAGTATGCTTCAAGCTCAAAGTAACCGTTAAGGTTAAAGTGTCAATTTCTCGACTTTAACTCTCTAAAGTGTCATTTAACTACAATATAACCTAAAAATTTTTATATTTGTGATTTTTTGTGCCAACAGCGACGTTTGCTAGTTTTGTGTTAGTTTAGTCGTTGATCATATAATATGAATAATTTTCAAACCTCTAGTTCTAGTACAAGCTCATGTGATGAAGAATTTATTTATATTAAAAGACCAAAAGTGTATAGGTAACGAACAGACTGTTTCGAAAAATATGATGAGCTCGACTTTCACCAACGTTTTCGCTTAAAAAACAAACTGTTTTGTATCTACTCAATGAAATAGAAAAGCAAATCGCTTTACGTACCTACTACTAAGTAAGTTGTGAAATCCTTAGAGTTGTGTTGTATACAATGACCAATAATAGAATCAATGAAAACAATAAATAAAATTAGTAGTTTCGCATTCTAAGATATGCTTAAATTCTTAATTTCTTCTTCTCGAAAAAAATTTGAAGAGCAAACTTTCTTAAAATTATTTGAAATTTCAATTTTTTCCCAAATAAATCGCTTTCGAAAATAATACAAACGCCACAACTTTTAACAGAACTTAACCTCATTTATTTAGACAGGAATTGAAAAACGAGCCAAATATGACAGATCTTTCTATTTCATGTCAAAATCCATGAATTCCAGGTTAACCAACACTTTAAAAATTACTTAAAAGATACTTTATGGAAAGGAGACTTTAATATTCATTATGGCACCAAACGACGGCAACAACCACTTTAAAGTGGACTTTAGTGTAAAGACCTACAACGGTATGGGAATGGCTAGGTGGGTGGAATGAATGTGGGAGTGGAGTACAATAAGCCAACAGGCTGCAGTGCTTCATATATCTACACAGATAGGAACAGGTACATAATATTACAATAGTCCCAAATCCTCAAGAGGAGTCAAAGGAAGATTATATTTTTTGTGATAAGAGGTGAAAATAAAAAAAGGCTATATTCATTTCATTTATTCCAAAAAATTGGCTCACATTTCCCCTAATTTCATTGATTATGCAGGGATATAAAAATCCTCACACAAACAGGATAATTTTTTTTAAATATCTTTATATTATATTCGTTCTTCGGCGAAACAAATTTTTTCATTACAATAACAATAAGTATAGATTCTAGTCAGTGTTTCTCAACCCTAGGGGCACAATTTTTATGGTGTCCTCCTTTCTTTTACAAATGATAATAAAATCGACAAATATTACACGTTGAAAATTGTGACCCTGATTAAATAATAAACCTCTCCTTGAACTTTGGGCGGGAGTGGATGATGCTTTTCCTCCACTGAAAACAAGAGCATTTCGCATATTACTGCCATTTTTAACATCCTACCTTTGCGAAGCCGGATTTTCTGCGGTTGCTGCTTTGAAGATCAAAGTCTCGACTAAAAATAGACAAAGAACTGAAAGTCGATACTCGTGATATATAATCTTCTTTTGAGAATCTTTTCTGTACGGGACAGGCCCAAAAGAAATCACTAATAACTATTATAGCTATTTTTAATTTAGTAGTTTATTATTTGGTTTTGAAATTTGACAGTACCTACTGATACTGATACTAATATTCATAAAAATTGAATAATTAAAGCGAGTCTACTCCTTTAACTTGCAGCTTTGACAACATATTAAGACATTCGGAACCTTTAATAATTCTAGCCGATTTGTTTGTTTGCTTCTGTTTTTAATGCTTGTACCCTTCTTTTTAACACAACTGTACTTTGTCAATAGCTAGTGGAGTAGAATCAAAGTAGTCGATCTCTGAGCTAACAACTATGCGTTTCTTACAAAATACGCATGTAAACAAATCTGGAGAATATTAAATTTCCTCCGAATTCCACTGGTCAAAGATGGTTTACAGTGGCTTGAATATAAAAAAAATTCTGTACAGGACATGCTTTTTCTGTCTTTGATATTGTATGATTGTATGAAATGCTCACACACTCATTGTCATCCAACGGTTGAGATGGACACAAGAAGATAAATATGAATGCTCGAATGGTTTGTATCTTCCTTTCACACAGTATATACTTCCATCCTCACTGTATTTGAAGCGAATGAACCAGCAAACACGTGTTGTTACTTCTGATCAACTATCGTATTGGAAGACTTATTATTATTCAACTCCAGAGTCCTATAACGTGTTGTTCTCACCTCTTAATGTCTTTTATGGTTGACATGGAAACCATTATGGCTTGAAGTGGTTTCAAAGGTATGTTTTGCAGGATCTTTCCAGCAACACAGGTGTTGAAGTACTGTCTGCAGGACATGCTTACGTCAAGACTGTACGTGCTCCTATAGTCTTGCTTACGCTGCTTAGAGGTCTGATAATAAAATTTTCGGGATTGAGAGGAGACTTGTTTGCTATGAATGCTGTTATAGATGACAAAGACGTGGAATCGGTATCAGAGAGAATAAGGTGTTCGGTCACCTGAGGCAGTTATTCCTGATGTTTTTATACTTGGAAGCGGCAGTGTAAATGGGTATATGTCTTACAATTGTACTTATTAATATTTAGGGGAATCTTACTATATTATATTGAGCGTTAGAATAATCACCCTGCTGTTTTGATAATTAGAGAAGTAATCTGAATCCTTAAGCCGCTGTATCTTAATAGATATTGGATCAAAAACTTTGAATCCGGATAGCTCAGAGCCTAGGAGTGAAAAACGGGACAGTTCGGAAAGTTTCTTGGCTTCTCGGCTCTTCTCTAGTTAGCACAGGAAGCACGAGGCCGAAAACTCAGAATCTACCCAACGCTCTGCACATAAATGAAATGCAAAAATATCATAATTTTCGGCATACTTTTTAGGTATTTGCCAGTTACAATTTTACATTTTGCGATATATTTTCACGTTAATGTGGCAATTTCCACAACCAGTTTTCAATAATTAACTTTTATTTCGAAAAAACTTATTTCGCTATAAAAAGCAATAGATAGATTTAGATTCCATTTTTTATCGCCCCATCAAGTAGTAAAATACAAAACTGAAGAATTTACTTACAAATTTCTAATTAAATTGGCTCCTACTTATGTAAATTATTAAACTTATGTAAATATGTTTGTTCAAAATGTATATTTTGATAGAACTTCATAGAAATTGTAATAAAAAATGTAATCGAACTATCAGTAGCAAGTCTAATATAAATACAAGCAGTTGTCTAAAATTTTTGTTTAAAAAAGATATTATTCACTAAAAATCTTTTTTTTATTAAGATTCGATGTGGCTATGTAACATATCTATTTACAGAAAAGATGTTGTATTTGTCAAAAATTTGAAATGGCTACTTGGAAAAAAGTATTGATTATTTTAAAAATAGCAATCAATATTTTTGTTTCAAATATAATATCTTTCCATAGACAATAATAATTCAACAATAAATTAAACTGTTCATAAAAATAACAAAATATAACAATAAAAATCACGTTTTCCTTTTTGGAATTTCGGCATGGTGAAAATCACAAATGTTCAATAACTATAAGATACACATTATTTCGGATAAAAATACGAGTTTAGTGCATTTCATATGAAGAAAACTCTTTTCAAGGCAAATTCTATCGGTTTCAATGGAAAATTATTTGCTTTTTTAACCGATTTCTAAAAAAGGTAAGGCTCTCTATTCGTTTATTTGCATATTACATACCCAACCGGTTGTGAAAAAGTAATTGAAAAACACTTTCTACCCCACCTTTCCATTAAAAAATAAACATGTACTTTTGAAAACATTTCAAAAAGCTGAAATGTATCTCCAGGACGTCTATTCTTGAACAATGAGCAGCATAGATTTATGGCGAATTATCACATGAAGCAATCATCGTTATATTCTTGGCCCGTGATCCGATATTATTTATCTCATAAAAATCATACGCTCCTTATCGTATGGTCCGAAATAAAGGAGCAGAGTCGAATGAATTGGCGCTTGCGCAGTAAAGAGGTTTTTTTATGGAAACTTGTTTTCATTCAGTCATAGAGAAATAAGTATATCATTACTATTTCTCTATGCATTCCGTAAATATTCTGTCAGTTCTCTGTTTCCTTGAATGTTAAATAATTTATGTGCATAGAGTTGAAAAAATACTTTTTTCTTCAACCGTGCGTTTTAACCCACTCTCCCGCACGCATTTTAGTTTTGAAATTGTCACTCTCCCGCACTAGTGCGGGAAAATAAAATGATGCAAATTTTAACCTTATTAGATAGTTTTTCACTTCGGATGTTATAACTATTGCTACAACAGGTGAATAAATAGTCCATCAAAAATCTACAACTTTTCTAGCTTTTTGTTGCATTTTTTATTTTTTGAAAATATAAAATAATGAAGATATTTTGATATAACCCTGTACATTATTTAAAGTAGTGTCACAAAACAACTATCAAACCACCCGGGCCTTAAACCGTTGCCGTCACCTTGATCGACATCTTTATGTGACTTGCACCCTTGCTATCCTCATCAACGTCATATATTTACCAGTTAACACAAAATAACTCCATTGGACCGGCAATTTTTAAGTAATATACAGAATGCAACAAATTGTGTTTCTAATATTAGTATTAATCATAATTAATAGTTTATGGTTAAAGTTTTGTATATGTCCAATGCTGAAATAAAATGACTTTTGAAAAATGGGTTTGTATACTTTTTTGTATATACGGTCGTAGAAAAAATAATGCTTCCAACTCATGCGTAAAGTGTCCTTCCAGCTCTTGACCGCTTGCCCGAACTCCGCTCAACTGTAGTATCACTTTCCGCACTAGTTAGGAAAATGTCGTGAGTTTGAGTGGTTTTACTGGTTTTCAGTGTTTTTAATCGGTGTTTTATTATGGACATGGAGAGCTATTATTTTTGGCACGTAATGATGGAGGATTTACGGGAGGCAGAGGAGGAAGTACGAATTGACGAAGATAGGGGCTCCTGGTTTTTATATTACCATTGCTTGGAAGCATGCCGTTTGTGGGGGCACTTCTTTTGTAAGGGGTGAAACGCGACTGACTCATTTTTATTCAATTTTAATAATCATTGATTAAATAAACAGACTACCTCTTTTATTATTGGTAATATAACAAAACAAGTATAAAAAATAATTAATGACAGAAAATTATGACAACCGTACAAAAAAAGAGGCTAAAAATAACTAAAAAGTAGATCTTTTGTATCAAATAATGCTGGACAACAACATTTTGAACGTTCACATGTAGGTTCAAGAATTAGTCGATATCGACCGTGGGAGTCGATAGATCGCACGGGATACACCCCATCGTATGAGAGAAGCACCGGATTGTATGACTTTCAAGAATAGCTACCCTGCTATTTTTTAATAAAGCAGCTCCATCTCCCACCACAGTTTATCAAGGAACACTGGATCAATAAATATTCTGAATAGATACATACGTTCCTCCTTCATTATTATTTTTCCTTCAGCGCTTTCCGTCGTATTTCGTTATACATATTTAAAATCATAATTACAATCGAAGCGAACAGTAAATACTACATCGAACAGACCACACCTAGTAAGAATATCACGGTTGCGACTATATCATAGTAATTTAACCCAGAATAGTATATTACATAACAAGAGTTGTAAGTTGCTTATTACATGCGAATAGAAAAGTTGCTCACGAGCCGCGTAGCGGCGAGTGTGGTAATTCTATAAGCATGTAATAAGCTTACAACTCTAGTTGTGTACTATACTTTTTCTACGAACAACTTCATTAATAAAAATAAAACGCTGAATAACAAGTAGCATTTATTTATTAAACGGTAGCCAGAAAAAAACACTGCACATCAGGAGCTTCATTTCAAAAAGATTTATCTCATCAGAATGTGAGGTTTTCGATTTTTTGCTTTTAAAACCGTCGGATTGTCTTTTTAAGTAACCTCGCAATTTTGTGTAATTTTCGATATTGACATTATTCTTCAAAGTTTTAGTACTCCTCAACATCGAATATATTGCCCACAATGAAGTTGGTTTGAATTTCTTAGTGATTTCTCCAAAATATGCCAAGAGTACTTTTTCAGAAAATTAACTTACATTGTTAGTTTTTCGACAGACCATAAACTGTCGGTATACATTTTCATATAGTTGAAATAATACCCTTCTTGGTGTGCGTCATCGATTGTTAATCTCCTTCTATCACATTACGTAGGAAGAAATGGAAAAAAAGGCAGGTCTGTGATTAATCCTAATGAAAATATCTCAATAATGAACCGTTTGAATGTTTTACAAACGTTAACCCTAATCTTTGACTTACAAAAATTTGATTGGTTGAAGTTTAGATTCCGCGCCAGCGCAACCTATCAATCGCGAGGTTAAAATACTATGAAGGCGTAACTTTCGTAGCGGCAATGTGTCTTACGACTTTTTCTACTGTCACACTGACAGTTCTTGTCAGGTTTGTACTTTGTTGCTTACGGTCAAATATTATTTATGAGAAGTGAATATTAATCTTATTGTTATATTCATATGAATAATACAAAAATATGCATGAATACACGGAAGAAGAAGCTGGTGATTATTAATTGCATATAGCCTTTTCGAATTTGGCTAAATACAATCCTGATGATCTTATTTATCAAATTTAAGGTTAGCTATATGTCAAAATAGCAAATAAAATAAACGACATGCCGAAAACCCGGATATACGTCACAATCGATGACGCACACCAAGAAGGGTATTATTTTAACTATATCTTCCTCTTGACTTTTCTGGCAATCTGTTGTCAGTAGTGTCCGCGGCTAATTGTATAATATTGGGTGGTGTGTAGTTCGTTTTCACTATTTGATGAGCTCATTTTAATTATTTGTCTTCAAAACAGAAAGAAGAAAATGTTTTTGTGCTTGACCAAAAATAACTGGAAATACATATGTTCACGGTTATAGACATGATAAATTATGTTTTGAAACAGACTTATTTCCGCAATGAAGTTTTCAAAATAAGTTTCATTGTGCCGTTATTCCAGTTTTCAATAGCCTATGATCATAAACTTTTAAAGACAGGGCAAATTATCATCTCACAAACTATACATGAAAAATTTTTCTCATTCAGCTCTGACTATGTAGCCGTCTGACTATGTTCTGACTATGAAGCCGTGGACGTTGGAGTAATAAGTGTTCAAATTTTTTGTTATTAATATTAATTTCAACTCATACCATCTCATACCTGAGTATTATTTTTTATCATTAATCCAGTCAAGGTGGGTGGTGGTGGGTTATGTACGAAATAATGGCAGCTACTTGAAGTCAATTGAATTTTGTTAAGAAGGGTGTGTCAAATCCAATAATACAAATTTGTAAGTGTGAACCTTAGAGGAGGGTGAAGGGGAAACCCCTAGCTTTATTGTCCTCAATCGCTTGTTTAAGCTTGAAATATTTCAAACAATTTTATTCTGACGTGATTGTAGGTGAATTGAATTTGTAGCAATTATTCAGAGCTATTGAATGAGTCCTTGAATATGGATATGGATAACATTAGACAAATAAGGTTACAAGCGAAAAACTACCTACCTTTTCTTGCATTACGTTAATGTTGGACTGCCAACTAGCTGACAATTGATCCATGAATGTCAAATATCCCATTCCGATACTTGACAGCTATCAACTAGCTGTCAAACAAATGTGAAGCTAATATGCTAAACAAAGTGCATGTTCTTCTATACTTTATTCCGTTCATTTGAAATTTGGTGAACAATTCCTGATTTTGGTACTTGACAGCTGCCAACTAGCTGCAAAATTACCGAAAAAAATCAATTGGCTAAAATACTTGCATTTTCTT
>CAJUYH010002061.1:0-42940 GCA_910591685.1 Galerucella tenella | reverse complement strand
TTTCCATTGTGCTCGAAATAGCAACATTATAAGAAAATATATTGCATTATACAACCATTTTGTGAGACCTTCATAGTGCCGCTTCAATCCTATTTTATAGATGTGACTACATGACACACTATTAAATCATTTTATAGTAGCTGTATAAATGTGTATTTATAAGAGCTGTATAAACTTTTAATAGAACTGTTATACAACCAAACAGTTGTGTAAGATGGGCCCTTTTTAGTTGTATAAGGATCATTTAATTGTTTTGTAGACCGTTATAAGAATTGTAGTATCCTGTAAGATATATCTTGTAGCTGTTTATACAGACCTCATAGAATTTAAATTGCTACTTGGGTTATACCATTACCTTTATATAGAATTAATTCAATTATCACGAAAAACTGTTAGATTAACCCATTTCTATTCTTCCATCAAAACTAATACTATTTGCTTATTTAATCAATTCGTAGAAATATCTAGTCAATCGCTTACCGATCAGGTTTTCTAATGACAATGGAAGACGTATCTATTCCAATTAGAACAAAGGAGAAATAAACCGAGTTACATTTAAATCTGACCCGTACGACTGACTTAATCTGACAAAATTAATCACTGCACTCCGTGTTTGATCCTAAGCTAATGTGTCTATTCCACATCGATTTAACTAAATTACATCGAATTTTCTAGAACATAAAAGGAAATTTCAGGAGATAGGAGATAGGAGATAGGAGATATTGCTTAACGAGAACGGAATGGTACTTATCCCCCATGACATCAGTCGAATGCTTATTCTGCAAGTCAATAGGTAACAATTTCATGCGAATATATATGGATTAACGATAAAAAGACGATACCAATGCAAAACAAAATTTTGTGATGTTGCCAGCATGTAGCTTTTTTCTTTATTCAAAGGAAACTGTAAACATCATTGTGACAGCTCTTCTTTCTCATTCAAAAATTTGATTGGTTGATGTTTAGACTACGCGCAAGCGCAGCCTATCAATCGCGAGCTCAAAATACAATGAAGGCATTACTTCCGTAGCGGCAATGTATCTTACGCCTTTTTCTACAGTCACACTGACAGTTCTCGTCAGGTGTGTACTTTGTTGTTTACGGTCAATTATTATTTATGAAAAGTGAATATTGTTATATATATTTAAATAATATAAAAATATGCCTAGACACACTAAAAACCATCAGCATTTTGAAAGTTCTCAAGTATTTTCAGTTAGAAAAAGAAGCTGGTAATTATTAATTTCATAGACTTATCGAATTTGGCTGAATACGATCCTGATGATTTTATCTATCAAATTTAAGGTTAGCTATATGTCAAAATAGCAAATAAAATAAACCCGAATATACGTCACAATCGATGACGCATACCAAAAAGGGTATTATTTCAACTATACACCAGCTTCGATACAATGATAAATAACGATCACCGTCATTTTAGCCACATCCTAATCAAACCATCAATCTACGACCTACGTGTATTGATGTATTGCGTTTGTATATAAATGATGACGCATGGGAAAAGATTCACCCAACCAACTGTATATTTATTTGAAAAGTGTGAATAAAATATAAGAAACAGTAACCAATCATTCTATATCTCAATGTCGAGTCTAATTTTTTAATAACCTAGCTGAAGCAATAGTCTTCACACTTTTTGTTAATATTATATTCAAGAATCTGTTGAACAAGTACGTTCAGTTACTTTCTACCTGATTTTATATTGCATTTTAAAATTTCTGTAGAAATTTATTCCTCAAATATTATCTATGTTTATAATTATGACAAGGATAACATTTTGTGAATACCCATTTTAATTAAAATAGGTAAATTACTACACAACTATTTTATTTCAAGTTTCAAGTAATCTACATAGTATAATACGATATAACTTAATATAAAATTATAAAATATCAGTAAACCCTACAGAGGTGTCAAAATACCTGTGACACACCTGATATTTGATATTTTAGTGATAATTTTTTACTGAATATAGTAACCAATCAAATTACTTAATTTGAAGTCATGTGTCAAATTTCATCCAATCACTGCTGTATTACAGCGATAATTCTTTTTTTAATTTTTTGGGAAATTAAACCACAATATTTTTAAATTCTTTACTTCAACGCTACCGAAACGTTGAAGTAAAGAATTTAAAAATATTGTGGTTTAATTTCCCAAAAAATTAAAAAAAGAATGAATAATATACCACAAGGAACATACAGAAGATACAGCGATAATACCCTACATGTGGTGTTTTCAGTTTGGTGTTTATTTTTTATTAAAAATTGATTAAACGTCAAACTGACAACTGGGTTAATAATGTCGCGAAGATTTTTCATTGCATCTAACGATTTAATTAATTTACCAATTGTACTTTTCACAACTGTAGTTTTAAATAAAAATGAATAATATTTTATTGAAACTAATAAAGTTTGTATTGAAAAGTATTAAGCGTCAGATTGACAATCAATTTTTTTATATCTACAAAGTATAAAATTATCTTATCGAATACTCCTCGGGTCTTGATAAATACTCAAAATTTTGTCGTAGAGAATCCTTCAAGCGTGTTGCTCAAAGATAATAGCCCTCAATAAGCAACACGCGTTCAGCATTCTCAATGACAAAATTATCTCGGTATTATCAAGACCCTAGGGGTATTACTACTGAAAATAGAATGAAGCTAAGGAAATACACAAAAACACAAAATCAAAATTGACTATCAATTGCCTGTTTGTTTGTCTCATTTCTTTATGGATTTATAAAAAAGTCCAATATTTTTTCTGGTTTTTTTGATAAGAAATACTTTCTTACATGAGAAAAACATTTGTTACTCTGGAAAGTAACGAATATAGTGGATTATGCTTTACATTATGCCAGAAACACGTTTTGCGATAAGTTTAGAATTATGCGAAGATAAACTACTTCTATAGCCAGAATGGAACAACGAGCTGCAATAAAAATTGTACATTTCAAAACAACCTATGCCTGTTGATTGTCTGTCATGATGTATTTTTAATTTGTTCTGTCCTTGTATTGGAAAGATTAAGCTTTTTCGTGACGGTTTTTCAAATATAGTTAGATTAAAAGATAAATTCTGTGTAGATATAATCATAAAATGTTTAAATCTTACTGACAAAATACATGTGTGGAAATGCGCTACCTATATCATATGCATATACTGTGCTGAAATATCAATCACAAACAAATGTTTTACGTTTCCACCTTCGTAGATATTGCACTTATGTTTGGCGCAGACCTTCTCAAGGTCACAGCTCAAGAGATTTTCTGTGGACGTTAACACCACCACCCAATTTAACAGCGAATACAGCTGAAGTCAATTTCTCAAAGAAGCCAACCTCTACAACAAAATATGAATTGAATGTTCAATTATTATTTGTAAGATCTGTTTGTTTTGTGCCGATGGCCATAGTGAACAGGGCACAGAAATTTTAAGAAGAAATAATTGTTTTAAAACAATTCAATTAGATATCTCCGTGTATTTTTTTATGACCACATTTATCATTTTAAATTACAAGGATATGTGATTAAACAGATATACAATCTTAGTATAAAAAGTAATAAAGTGTTTGATAAACTGGTTCTCGTAAACCGGATTATGATTAACAAAGCATTTATCTAGTCAATTATTATGCAAGAGAATTAGTTGTAATCACCAGAATAATTTATTTTATAACCTACGTAGCTTTGCATAATTATAAAATATTATTTTTTAATGTATTTGTTTATGTTATTTGTTCATGTAAAATTTCCCATTTATTGGGTCAACAACAGATTTAAAAAAAATATTTTTAATGAAAACATTTTATGACAATCTCAAAATGAAAGTTTGAATAGTTATACAATTGAGAAATAATTAAAACAGCAATAGGGGTTAAGCATTTTTATGAATTAAATAAAGCAATGTTCACAATGATAAATCAATATGTACCAAAGGTACAAAAATACATATTGGTTTCACAATTCATAAACATTCCGTTATTATGTTGATACAAAAGGAACAACTTGAAAGCTTGGAGTGAAAAAAGAGCTTGAAGGGTTGGAGTGGGACTTTGCTGGAGTATAAGATCAACATATTCCACATCAAATGGAATACGGCTGTAAAATTTGGGAAATAACACTGATATATTTCACAACTTCACACAGAATTATTAAAATAGCTGGTCACTTCCCTATATAATGTTGAAGGTTCATCAATATTTGTATATGTACAGATCGCGAAAAGTCTATTCAAGCCATACGATTTACACAAGTACGAAAAGGAAAATATGAGAAAAACTACTTGAAAGAGAGAGAACAATCATTGTTCGCAGTCAGCGTTTAGCGTGTGCTCAGTTCCAGCTATCAATCTGATAAAAAGGAACGTTGCCAATATAGAATGTTTGGAACTTTCATAGGTCGGAAAAAATCGAGACTGGTGATATTATTGACTTTTGAAAAATAAGGGAGATCAACTCAAATAGGAATAAAATAATACAGTTCAAGGAAAAAATTGGACAAATTACAATCTGCAATAAATAATATCTATACACTGCTTTCGATTTAACAATTATTGGTATTTAATACTGCTGCCGACATAAATTGAAATAACTTTTACTGATAAATACATTTTGGCAACAGCTGATTGCGCACAATTATTCTTCTCTCTCTTTCAAGTAGTTTTTCTCATATTTTCCTTGTCGCACTTGTGTAAGTCGTATGGCTCGAATAGACTTTACAGAATCTGTATATTATTTGAATCGAACTTATTATAAAAGGTCGGGTGGCCATAATCAACTGCTCGCTCGAAGCGGTCAGAAAGTCAAGTGTTGTCCGTGGTCAAGTGCCACCGGAGCGGAGGGGTAAAGTCATTCCGCGCTCATAGCCAAGCTTGGACCGATTTTTAGCGATATCACTAATTAGGTAATGAGACCACTGATGACGTCAAGGCGGTGAAGTCTTCCGAGTTATGAGTAAAACAAAAATTGATAACATATCATTGTTTCACAAAAATCAACCACTAGTATGATCGAATGAAGCAACCATTAATTAACAAATTCAAATGTCATACATTTCATTCATAAATTACAAGATTTGCATCATAAGGAGTATTAGTTATGAAAATTGATATAAACAATTGACGAATTACCTCATTTTGTTGAGATCAAATGAATGCATAAGTCAAAGTAAAACTGTGCTAAAGAGTTTTAACATGAATCCCTTGTCGCCCGAATGGGCACCTGAAAAAGCTCAAAATAGTGGAGGACGCAGAATGTAGATTTTGTGTCATGAAAGCAGAAACCTCCATCCACATACTTCCAAATTGCACAGCAATTTAGAATCCTAGGGCACAGTACCAGGAAGATTACTGGATAGGAGAGGAACATTTACCTAAATTGAAGCCTGTAGATATCCAGAAATTTTTCCAGGATATAGTACTGAACGAGCTACTAGTTTCTGAGACTCTCCTAACAAACTAAGTAGAAGTGAGGGGGAACAATAGATCTTTTAGGTCTCAGTCAATATCACCCCAAAATACATACATAAAACTTCATTTTCATACGTAATTTAGGATAAACCAGGATATACAGGGTGGTCCTTAAGTAATTGTACATAGAAGTACAGTACAATCTTCACTTCAAAATATTGCGATTTAAATCAACTAGCCTCGATAAAATGTTGATATTAAGAGAAATACCGAGTGTTAAACATTAAATTTTAATTTTCGTTTCATACAATAACTTTAAAGATTTTTGACGTATATGCACAAAAATTTGAGGTTGGGAGTTTTTTGATATGAGAAATAATAATTATGTACCTATTTCGATGTATTTTGTAGAAGGCGCCACAAAGGCACATATGCGGCATAAATGTGCGCAAAACTCTTTTGCCTTTTACATGAGCACTTCTTTTGTAGAAAATAATTGAAGCTACATCATTACAACAAATAAAAGGTATACTTGTTAGTATTTCCAAATCTTAACGGTTTTAAAGATAATCACATTTTAGTGATTAACTACATGACTATTATTCAATGAAATTACGTGCGAAAAATGTAGTTGTGTGTACGATATTTATTATTTTCAAATATTAAAAGTACCATACATATTACTAATGTTAACTGCTACTATACCCTAAAACTGTTAATCTTAATACTAAAAAAAAATAATTATCGTACACACTACATTTTTCGAACGTAATTTCATTGAATAATAATTTTGTAGTTAATCACTAAAATGTGATTATCTCTAAAACCGTTAAGATTTGGGGATACTAACAGGTATACCTTTTATTTGTTGTAATGATGTGGTTTAAATTATTTTTTACATGAGTTGCGCTAATGTGGAAGGTAAAAAAGTTTTGCGTACATTTATGCCGCATACGTGGCGCACTCTACAAAATACATCGACATAGGTACAAAATTATAATCTCTTGTATCAAAAAACTCCCAACCTGAAATTTTTGTGCATATACGTCAAAAAGCGTTAAAGCTATTGTGAAAAACGAAAATTAAAATTTCATGTTCAGCACCGTGTGTCTCTTAATATTAACATTTTATTGAGGCTTGTTGGTTTGAATCGCAATATTTTGAAGTGAAGATTGAACTGTACTTCTATGTACAATAACTTACGGACCACCCTGTATATATTATAATCTAAGGTGTTAGACTCTAAATATATATAAAGGGATGTCTCAAAAATCCGATTTTCATGGAATTTTTCTTAAAAACTAGCTCCTATCAAAACAACTGACAGTAAAATTCATTTAAAATCGATCCATTCGTTTAAGGAGAGTTTAGTTTGACTTCAATTGCCGCACCACCTACCGGGATCAATTGTAAATATAAACCTAATTAAATTGTATTCAAAATTATCATTAAATTTGGTATGTGACAAATAACGGATAAACCACTTGTAAACAATGTTTAATTCATAATAATATGGAAAATATAAAATTAAATAAACTTTATTTTGTCTTTATTTCCAGTGCACAATGGGATATTATTGGAAATTTTTTTAGTTTTTGAAAATTTTAAAAAGCCTAGCAAATATTGTTTCACTGCCAGGCCGTAGAAGATAATAGTTTTGTATTGTATACAATTGCATAAGATATAATTCAATTGTTTTCGTATATGTTTGCTTTTGTAGAAGACTGGGAAAACCAAGTTGCCAGTCATTAAATTCTTGTAGAATGCAGCTAATTAGTACCTAATATTTGTAAACAATCAACAATTTACATTTAAAAAGCCAATTATAGCCTCAATTCATTTATCATTATATAAAACCAAAACAAAACAAACCTTCCCACACCAATAACGACTTTTCACACTAGAAACACACTTCACTAACAAGAAATATACAGAAACGTTATAGGAGTTAATCACGCTGCGCACTGATGCACATCGGTGGGTAAACTGAAAAAAAATCTTGTCGTCCGTCATTTATAGCAATGTACATAATTATCAACAGATGATCAAATATGTGGCCATAAAAGCGCTTATCGATAGTAATACAACAAGTGTGTTAATGCTTATCGAAATACAAATTTCTTCGATTTTGAGAAACAAATTGTTGTTTGGAAACAGCACGAGCGCGTAAGCGCGAGTGTGGTTTCCTAAAACAACAATTTGTTTCGAAAAAGAGAAGAAATTTTCGATAAAATCATTAATTACACGAGTTGTATTTGTCAAGATCATTTCTTGATACAATGATTCTGACGTTTCTTTAATAATTTGAAATTTTCTGTCAGAACTAATGACAACGCAAAACACACGGATAGGAAAATTGCATGTATCCAATCAGGTGCCGAAATACAAAATCGAAAACATGGTGTTTTCAGATATCAATCCTCATATTTAAACCAATCGAAGGCGCGTATTTTGTATTGAGTTAAATAATCATCATAATACAGATAATAGTATATTATGCAACGATCATGTAATGATCACTCGCATTAACCATACAAAGCTCGCCTTCGGTTCGTTTCGTATCCCAGTTAATGCTTGTGTATGAATAACCATTACATGAGAGCTGCATTTACTATTTTTCCTACGAGCAAGAAATTTTATTTGAATTCAACAACATTGCTTTTCTTTTTCTTTTAATTTCT
Source organism: Galerucella tenella (assembly GCA_910591685.1). NCBI lineage: Eukaryota > Metazoa > Arthropoda > Insecta > Coleoptera > Chrysomelidae > Galerucella > Galerucella tenella. Next base: position 34,831 of record CAJUYH010002061.1, on the reverse strand, counting down.
GGCTAAAATGTTTTAGATTTGTCTCTGTTATATCCTTCGGATTCTCTGAAATTTTAGATATTTGATAATATCAGTTTTATGTTCAGTTGGGTTTTTGGAATAGAGTAATGTGTCCAGGGAGATGGGGATTTCAATTTGATTGAGAGAAACACGTTTTCAGAAAAAGGTGACACTTCTCTTGCCACCCTCCAATCCATAAATTGACCCCAAAATTTATCATAATATACTTTTTTCTCCAACCATCAAATAATGCTGATATTTTTGTACTATTTTCAGGTTCAAAAGCCATCAATTCCCTTACCGTACAAAAATTTGCTCGTTGCTTAGTAACACTTTTAATCCCAGGATTAAAAACGATACTTCTAATCCTAGGACTGAAAGTAATTGCATTTGAGCTCTCTAATTGAAATTTGAGAAAAAAAACATTGTTTTTTACAAACTTAGTAAAACAAACTAATTGGGCAACTATATATAGGGTTTTACTTGTTATTTATAGTGATATTGATTGTAAAATTGGAACAATTATTGCCACTGAAATTATCACTAACACTTCTCGAACAATTCAAAAGATTTTCATTAATGTTAGAACAACTCAAAATATTTCCCGTAACTGTTGATGAAACATTCGAGGAAATATCTAAACAGGTACTTGTACCTTTTTTGTCAGGCTGCAATATTTTTCTGGCAGTATTCTCTTCGTTGATACGTGATTCTTCAATATTTCCAGTTTGTTGTTCTCTAAACCTCGACTTTTTACATTCTCCTCCTAACATAAATAGCCAAGAAGTCCTTACCAAATTGTTTAAATTACCAGATCACTTAATATTACCCTATAAATTACTTCTACAGAATTCTCCTCGTGTAATACCTATCTCAGACGTAGAAAAATCTCATGAGAATCTTATACTTGCAATTAATGATGCCGCTACTGATTTGGGTATTGTGCAGTTTGTTTCACAAGGATCGCAGGCACATATTAAGAACCCTTGGTTTGATAAAGAATGTATATCACTAAAGAAAAAAGTCCTTCATAATTTAAAATGTTGTAAACAAAACTCATTTAATGACAATCACTTAAAAGATGTGTATTTAACTTCCAAAAAAGAATACAAAAAGTTGACCGCTAATAAGAAAAAAACAGTATGACCAAAATATTATACAAACACTATCTAATTGCAGAGACTCTAAAATTTTCTGGAAAACCATTAAAGACTATCGTTGTAACTTTTCTCGATCTTCTAACCTACGAGTTGAAACCTGGGAATTATTTTAAAGAAACTTTTATCCTGTCTCTGCTATTGACAATACTGAATTTTTTGATGCTAGGAACCCGTTTCTCGATTACCCGGTCAAAACTTCTGAAATTTATTCTGTATTCAACTCGTGCAAAAACAACAAATCTAGCGGACTAGATGGTATTCCCTATGAGTTACTTAAATCCTTACCTAATAATTGGGTTCTCTATTTATGCTCCTTATTTAACTCCATCTTAGATACTCTCGTAATTCCTAAAAACTGGAGTGACGTGGTTATGATTATGCTCCACAAAAAGGGCCCGATAGAGGATCCTTTTAATTACAGGGGCATTGCACTCGTTAACTGTATTGCCAAAATTTCCATGCATATAATACTTGACAGGTTATCAACGTGGGCTGAAGAATGTCACATCCTCCCAGAATGTCAATCGGGTTTTCGTCGTGAGCGTGGCTGTAACGATAATATATTTGTCCTAAGTTCTGCTATACAATTGCATCTTCGCCTTCGTAGACGTAAGGTTTTTGCTATTTTCGTGGACTTTAAACGCGCATTTGATAGTGTAAATCACTCCCTTTTATGGAATAAGTTATTTAAACTTGGTATAAGTTCCAAAATGATCAATATTTGTAGAAATTTTTACATTAATGCAAATATGCGTGTCAAATGCAATGGACAATACACAAGTTCGCATAACATAACCACTGGTGTTCTTCAAGGGGAAGTTCTTAGCCCTCTTCTTTTTGCATTGTTTTTAGCAGATATTGAAGACTTTTTCAGGGAAAGTGGGGCTGTTGGCATTAACATCGACAACAGCAATGACCTTCTTATGCTATTATATGCGGATGATTTAGTGATTTTGGCAGACTCTGAAGTTGATGTAAGGAACAAACTTAAAATGTTAGAAGTATACACATCTAATAATATCTTATCAGTCAATACTGAAAAAACCAAAATCATGTGTTTCTCGAGAGGTACTTATCATATGCGAGATAATCATTACTTCACATTTAACTCTAATCGGTTAGATCTAACCTCATCATGAACATATCTAGGTGTCACCTTTTCGTCTTCTTCTCTGTTTCGAATAATGTCTGAATCGGCTATAGCAAAAGCAACACAAGCCATAGGCGCTGTAATCCCAGTAATGGCTAAAGCTAAAATTGATTCATGGACTACACGCATGCATCTATTTGATTCGCTAGTTTTAAGTACCATGAGCAATGGCATTCCAATTTTGGGATTACGCTATACTGATGCCATGGAAAAAATTCAAACCACATTCCTAAAAAGGGTTCTCCTTCTTCCTGCTAACACCCCTGACTTCACACTGAGGCTTGAAACCGGCCGGGTAAAATTGTTATACAACATTTTTAAATTAGCATTAAACTGGCTTTTAAAGATATTATTAATGGATAACACAAGACTACCAAAAATTTGTTTCAAAAGACAATTACAGTTAGAAGAGTGCGATAAAAGGTATAACTGGGCCCTTCAAATTAAACAAATCTTTTGTCAAATTGATGCTTTGAATTTTTGGGACAACATTACATATTGCAATATTAGAAACAACAAAAAAGATCTTCTAGTTCGTCTCCGAAATAAACTTTTTACCAAAGATTGTAACCTTCTGGATAACCCATCTTTCTTAACAATATTTAAAAAATTTTCTATATCAACATCTGCACAAAACTACCTCCATTTGAGACTTCCACTCCATATCACCAGAACAATAGCTCAATTGCGTTTTTCTAACAATTACATGATAAAATTTTCTTGTAGGGGAGCGGTATATCATATTAATCCGGACGAAATCTGTACAATTTGTAATCAAAGGCTTCCCGAAACCATCTATCATCTTCTATTAGATTGCCCAATATGTAGCTCTATGAAGCCCCCTGACTTGACATTCTTGCAAAGTCCAAATTCCTTACTCCTTGCATTGGATAATTTATCTATTAACTCTGCAAAAGCTATAGCATTTCACATTCAAAATGTCTTAAAACTCCGAGCATTTGTCTTGAATGAATAATCTTGAGATATTTCCTTACTCTTACACAGTTTATATAGGTATATTATGTATATGTATACATGAGTATATGTATGTATATATGTATATATGTGTATGATTGTATGTATATATTAGTACATTGTTTACCGGGTAGGAAAAGCTTAACATTCCTGGACGACTGTGAAGATTGCTAAGTCGAGGCGCAAGCCGAGACTTAGCAACACAGAGTCCAGGAATGTGGCTTTTCCTACGAGGTAAACATACTATTTTTCCGCAAATCGTTTAAAATTCGACAGATATTGATTGATTTAAAAAAAACGCGATAATTTTATTCCCAAATAAATGGTGCTTTGAAATTCCTAATAAAATTACTTGGGTTACTATGGAAACGTATTGAGGTTGAATTGTCAAACTTGACGCTTATAAATTTAATTGCTGGTGTTCTCGAAAGTAAAATGATAAGTGATGATGAAATTTCCATTCCTGGGACTCCTCCAGAGCTGGTTGAGGCAGTGAATACTGCTTCATTAGAATTATTGCCAAAGAAATCAAGAGAAAAGTACGAAAATGCATACAGACGTTTTATGGATTATCGCATGAGTAAAAATACGAGTTCTTTCTCAGAAAATGTTGTAATGGCATACTTCCTAGACCTTTGTTTAAAGATGAAATCTTCAACATTATGGGCCAATTATTCAATGCTGAAGTCAACCCTTGCACTTAAACACAATGTTTACATACTCAAAACTTCCTTCTTTATTGAAACGGCAAGCTCAAGGTTATAGGGCAAAGAAATCTAAGATTTTAACGAAGGAAGAAATTGAAAAATTTATCCAGGAAGCTCCAGATAAAGAAAATTTAATGATTAAGGTAATTTACAAGGTTTTAATTTCTATTTAGATTATAGCTTTATTTATTTTTTAGGTGGCTGTAATATTTGGTATTTCTGGGGCCTGTAGAATGGATGAGTTAGTCCGAATGACTGTACACGATATAGAAGACTTAGAATCTAAGCTTTTAATCAGCATACCTGATTCGAAAACCAACAAACCAAGATCATTTGTAATTAATCAGATCTACTTGAATGTTTATCGAAAGTATGTTTCGTTAAGACCAGAAAATATGAACAGTGACCGATTTTTCTTTAAATATCAAAGCGGAAAGGGTTGTAGACAAGTGGTAGGAATTCATCAATTTAGAAAAATGCCCAAAATAGTTGCTACTTATTTGAACTTGGTAAATCCGACAGAATATACTGGTCACTGCTTTCGTCGGTCTTCTGCAACAATATTGGTTGACTCTGGTGCCGACATAACTAGTTTAAAGAGGCATGGCGGATGGAAGTCATCAAACGTTGCTGAAGGATATATCGAAGAATCGGTTAACAATAAGGTTGAGGTGGCAAATAAAATTTTCACAGTACAAAATATTCAACAAAATGACCCTACCACCCTGCATGTTGTCCAAAATGTTTCTCATAGTTCTAAGAGTGTTCCTCCAATGTTCAATAATTGTACTAACTGTCATATTACTGTAAATATAACAAATTGATCTTAAAAATGTATTCAGCAATGACTTGATGTTTTCAAAATATAAATTAATTCCTTATAAGCAATGTGTTTTCAATCATTTATGTAGAACACTAACAACTGTACGGAAATATCATTTCCTTACAGTAAGGAAATGACATTTCCTTACAGTAAGGAAGTCCTGACTTTTTCTTCAAGAAATTTTGACAGGAATGTCAAAATTTCCTAGCGATTTGCGGAAAAAGTATATTTTTCTTTTTCTTTTTTTACTGAATGTATTATATTTTATTTGTTCACTCTTGCTATGAAAATGTATATTTTTTAGAAGCAATAAATTATTGAATTGAATTGAATTGAATACGTGATTCTTCAATATATCCTTTCGCTACCGTACTCGATTTCCAACCTCCATGTCTTTTAAGACAAGTGAGGTCACCGCCACCATCAATAAGAAGTGTAGCAGATGTTCTTCTTAGCGAATGCCCAGTATACTACTTCCAATTTTCTAACTTCAAAAATTTTGCAATTTCTTGCGGCACGGCACTAATTTTGTGGAAACCAACAACCATTCTCTGACAATTACCATTAACATACTTCAAAAATAAACGAATATTAAAATTATTTTAGTCAATAACCACTGGTGCTTGAAGGCACCTTTGGCAGCTTTGTCTACACCTTGGACTATTTTTTCCTCGACTCTTCAGTGATGATGTTCATTCTCTAGAGTCAGCTTCCCTTTATTTTTTCATTTGGTGTAACCAAGTTATTCATAAAAATATTTGTTGACTACCGTAGGTAGGACTTTATTTATGTTTAGGTAGGGGATAGCGAGTTGTGTTTTCTATTGGATGGGACTACTGCTAATTTATGTTAAAAGAACTGAAAACCAACCAGTAATGACCAATTTTGTATATTATTTGAAGTGAAGTATTAATGCTACCTGTAGCTCCATCTTGACAGAAAAGAATCAGGTCATCTAATTAAATGCAAGCCAGACTAAGGACCCTAAGTAGATGTAGTATTGTATACTCAGAACAGAACTCTCTGAAATTCCATTCTCTAATTGGTTTGCAGTAGATGTTTTTCCGTTGTAGTTATAGGATAGATGTAATTTTTCAGGAAGATCCAAATAAAAGTGAAAATATTTCCTGTGAAATGGGCTTTTATGAGTATTCCAGGATGGCAGTAGGTACTCAGGGTATCAAAAACTCTCTCGATATCCAGGAATAGTCCAATAGCATCTCTCTTATTAATGAAATCAGTCTGCAGTAAAACAAGTCTGTCCATTTTTCTTTTATTCAGCTAATGATGCTGGGTTCAGTAGGTTGTAGTACCTATATGGTTGTTCTTTCATCATCTTCCTCAACAGTTTGTATGACGTACAAGTTCATGTAGTCGCATGCTGCTTGTCAATGCTAGTAGTAGCCGGAAACAGAAGCATTATCAGTTTCCTTTGTTATCAAGCCTCGTGTTTGAACTAGACTGGTTTTGTTGGTATGTTTATGAAATTTGAACTGATTCCGACATGTGGAAGTGAATTGAAAATTAATTCGAGAAACTTTAAATAGATAAAAGTTCGTCAAGCTAATAAAGGCGTTTTAAAAATGTGAAGACTTATACTATTATTTTCATGTAATGACCGGTTTATTATCATTATTGTTTTGTGAATCTGTCAGTTATTTTGCTGCTTTCATCGCCAGTATTTATATCGAAATATAATCTTGTTATAAAACTAAATTGAACAAATACAAGATAATTTGGAAAAAATGTAATAAAAACAATCGATTACACGGCGAATTTCATTTCAAAAAAGGATTGTTTATTGATAAATTTTTATGAAATTAATGAGAGAATCATTAATTTATAGGAACACCTGAAACAATTTTATTACTAGAAATTGCCTCATCAGTATCTTTAAAAACTTTTTGACCCATTTAAATATTTGAATGAAGTAGATTGGTGTTTGTGCCTCAGAAAGTTTAAATAGTTGAAAAAGTTCTGATGCACCTGGAATAAGAAATTCGTTGAGCCGATTGGAGACTTGCAGATCTTTAAATTCGTCAGTTTCACTGAAAGATTTTTTTTAATACTTAGCTTCTATTAGGTACTCGGTAGAGTGGAGATTTATAACCCCGTGATAACGATCATTTTTGCACGTAGACAAGCGTATATCGTATATTTGTGATTAAAACTAATTTGCATCTTCTCACAATTTGTCGGCGAGATGAAGAAATCCATAAGTAGGAGCAGAAATGGTTTCAGATTTTAATGTGAATTTTCAAAAAACTTTTGCCAATGTATGTATATTGGGATGGTGATTCACTGAGACCTAAGAGATCTATTGTGCCCCCTTACTTCTACTTACTTTCTGAGGAAACTCCCAGAGACTAGTAGCTCCCTTAGTTCTTCCTCCCGGAGGAGTTTAAGGATATATAATTATTTTGACGTTTCAAACTACGCGCTGTCAGAAGCGATTTGCGTTATTAGGTATTTGACGTTTTAGAAGAGACGATTTGATTTATTCATGAATTAACATTTTAGAGTAAACTCTGATAATAATAAAATATGATTGTCTAACGAGAGTAAATTCTTTCTCATTATTCACTGGTGTGAATAATTTATATCATTATGCAGCTAATGTAAAAATAACTTGAGCGTTATTATTTAGTCGTGGAGAAATCTATTTATATAATAATATTCCTTGCAAAATTGCAAAACTTTCATTTTCCAATAGACAATAATGGGGAGACCAGTATATTCCATTAAGCTCCACGGCACTGTAAACAGGTGATTATAGAGCTAAAGTTTTTTTCCCAAATAGTAATAGTGTTCTATTTATAGGGTAATTTAACATATGCACACAACAGAATAGGATTAAATAAGCCATTTTAGGATTAAGTTCAAACCACCAAAACATAAATCCCAAAGCAAATAACAAAATCTGTTAAAACAGATATGATTGGTGGAATGTTGGGAAGTTATTATTCTCCACCTCAACTAGTGTTATTGAAAATGATTTACATCATGGTAGTTATTTAATGTTCCAAATAGGACGGGGCAGTGGCTTATTTGCTTTGTCTGTTTTTCAATATCTTTGTCTACATTAAGACCAGCATTCTATACACCGTTGTTAACATTGGCATTGACATAAATATGTCTGATATCACGGATATGGAAGAAATACCATCGACTCCCCCACACATATCGGAGGAACCAGAAAGTGCAGTACAAAATATTTTGACCCAAAAATCTAAGAAAGTGTACGGAAAACTCTATTAATGATTTATGATGAAATTATCTAGTAGGTACATCCATTATTAAATAATTAAATCGATATTAACCATAATATAGATGTTTCTAAAAATAAGAAACTACAAACTTTACTAAAGCAACAGCTCAAAGGATATGTTGTAAGAAAATTGGAAAATATGTTCACCTGAACAAATAAAAACGTAATTAAAATAATTAAAGTAATTACTGTTATTGCGTTCAATACAAATATAATGCTTATTAATATAGGTAGGTACTATTTTATTCCAGATACTTGTATACAACACCGTTGATGTCTAATAGTTAGATTTTCAAAAAGATAACAATTTTGTTATGCTGAATCACTATGAGGTTCCTTATTTGCCATATTTTTGGGAACAAATGTTTTTTCTCATTCAGTGTATCATGTCCTCCCTTTGCCGAGACAAGGTAGGGTTTTTTTCCATTTTCCTGGATACGATATTTACAATTATATCTTATCGTTCTGGAATGAGTTCATCAACTATTGGATAAGAAAGGTGGAGGCAATCCAACATAAAAAACTATCTTCACCGCTAGCATTGTGTTACGATTAACATCTTCTCTATTTCTGATAGTGTTTTTATCATTGTTTGTGTCTGTTGGTAAAAACAATCGTGATTAACCCGCGGCGTTCCAAAATATCGGATGTACAGATCAGAGTATAGCTAACGTAGCCTTAGTGTTAACAGCCACGTTTGGTTCAACCGTAGCCTTTGTTCATTCCATTGATTCATCCTTTCAACAGATTTTTAAAAGATGAATTGAAATATTCACATGTAATGAAGCCAATTATTTTGGTTATAATCAAATTTTTTCCTTATGTGAAGAATTCGAATCAATTATTTCTCCAGTAATTTTTAAATTTGAATGATCTTCACCTTTAAGGTCAAAGTACTTTAACCACAAGATATTTTCAGTTATTCATAAAATTTCCAGCACATGAATAATTCAGCAAGCTGTTTGCAATCACTTTTACTTACCAACATCAAACCTGCTGTTGATAATGGTTAGAAAAAACGGATGTGTTTAATATAAATTAATTGGTCATATTCTTCTGGAAATGGGGTACAGAGTCAGTCATATCAATCGGGACATAGGCTAGGGGCACATTGTTTGGACCTCAATAAAATATTGCTGTGGAAAAAGATAGTGCGTTGAAGTTGAGTTTCTTTTATTTTTCACCAATAATTTCACTGTTCTGTTATCAAAATCGGCACAGTGGCATAATTTTATAAATGGAATATAACTTTATGTACTATTTCACATTTTGTTACGTGAAGGATTTCTGAAGATAAAATCGCAATTGAATAGTTCAGAATATTGGAAGAGGATGTCAAGTAACGGACAATAAAAAATTGTAAGGCTTCTAATTCGAGGTGATGTAGGGATGGCACTGCAAACAGAAAAAGCAATACTTGGACAAAAAAATAGAATTGAGAATGGAGGAACAAGGCGCTAAGAATAAGGCAGGTCAAAGAATTAATAAAGGAATAAACATAAAAACAGCGTTGGCAGTATAATGATTCAAAAATATCAAAGCCACTGGAATGAACATAACGAAAAGTTAGGTGCTATATATAATAATTAGTCACTATCCAGAAAATGACTCTGATGGAAAGAAAAGGTGCGATCTTTTCGACTAAGACTTCGGCTCACTTCAGTTGATGTAATCGGATATACAAATATAGTGATATGAGTTAGCAGCAAAAAGAACAACAAACTCAATTGAAACGCACGATCTGCCGACGCAACTTCAAGGTGAAGATTTAAAGTAGATAGATTCATATCATTATCTAGTGAAGTTATTTTTCCATAATTCTATAGATAAGATTTGCTCAAAACCAAATAAAATTGGGTTATGCTGTTTAAAACCCAAGCAAATCAAAAATTCCTCCATCTTCTCTTTTTTATTTCCGAGTCAAGTCTATCTGATGCCACCGCACAAAGGCAGCATCGGTGATAGGGGAGAAAAAATCTCAGTTCAATTGGAAGTGAGTAAATAAAAAAGAACGCACACATTACCGATAAAAGCAGAGATTAACTGAGATCTAAGTTACCAATCTTCAATGCTAGACTTACAATTGAGAAAAATCTGGAATTTGGTACAGATGTTCATTGTTGTTTTGTAGTAACTAGTAATAATATCCAAGACCCCACGTGCATAGAATAATACTTATATCCCACGTGGATCGTGTAGAAATAATTAATCGGCGATGTTAACTGTGGCAGAAATCCACCCCACTATTTACTTTTGTCAACGAACATTAACAAGACAAGAAGGATCACTCTAAGCTCCTCCCCTCGTTATGCCTATCTCGCTCGAATATCGGATGATACTGTGTATAGAGCACCGTAAGTCTCCTACGCACTATATGCATAAACAGGTTGTCCGTCGTAGGGATATGTAAAGAAATATACCAGTTGTCTTTTTGGGTGAGCGAATTTTCCTTTAGAAATAAAATGAACATTTACGTACTTGTGTTTTGTGTTTGGTTCTGCAATCACAATGATGGAAAGGCAACATACGTAGAAAAATGTATAATCAATACTATGCACTTTATAAATGGCTGGAAAATTACTATTACCTCTGCTCTGTCTTTATGGGAAACATTAAAATGCAGGAATTATTCATTTCCTTTAACAAGGAACCTTAATCAGGATTGCATTGAAAATTTTTTTGTCTGGTAAGAAATTGTTGCGGAAAGTCGAGAAATCCAACCCCAATTCAATTTTGTAGGGCATTCAAGAAATTATTTTCAGTAGTAATACCCCTAGGGTCTTGATAATACCGAGATAATTTTGTCATAGAGAATGCTGAAAGCGTGTTGCTTGATAATAGCCCAAGGCCGAAGGCCGAGGGCTATTATCTTTGAGCAACACGCTTGAAGGATTCTCTACGACAAAATTTTGAGTATTTATCAAGACCCGAGGAGTATTCGATAAGATAATTTTTTACTTTGTAGATATCAAAAAATTGATTGTAAATCTGACGTTTAATAATTTATTAGTTATAATCAAACAAATATTATTCATTTTTATTCAAAACTACAGTTGTGAAAAGTACAATTGGTAAATTAATTGAATCGTTAGATGCCATATCAAATTATTCGGGACATTTTTAATCTAGTTGTCAGTTTGACGTTTAATTAATTTTTAATAAAAAGTAAACACCAAACTGAAAACACCACATGTAGGGTATTATCGCTGTAATACAGCGGTGATTGGATGAAATTTGACACATGACTTGAAATTAAGTAATTTGATTGGTTACTATATTCAGTAAAAAATTATCTCTAAAATATTTTTTTTTTTATTTGCACAAAAAAAGTCGCATCAACCATAGTAGGTTATTAGCGACGGTACAGTAGGTAATTACACTGAATTAAATACATTGATTGATTTTAAAAATATTATCAGTTTATGATAATTATTATACTGAAATAATGTTTTCAATGTGTTAGGTAGTCCACAGTTTTTTCTTTGTGTATAGTATTTAGGACATTCTTCGAGGATATGTTTCACTGTTATAACTAAAATTACATAGATCACATACTGGGTTTTCTTCACGTTTTATTAGGTAACTATGAGTTAGTCTAGTATGCCCCAACCGTAGACGTGAAATAATCACTTGGTGTTGCCTGTTATTGGAAAATGGGAGCCACTTTTTATATAGAGGCTTAATTTCACTAAGTTTAGATTCACTTTGAGTCCACTGAGATTGCCATAAAGCAATGATTTTATTATTGAGAACACATTTTAGATCCGAACTAACCACTTTTGAAATCGATACGGCACTTTCGTCTGTAATAGCACTACGAGCACATCTGTCTGCTTCTTCGTTTCCACTAATACCAATATGGGATGGGATCCATATAAAGATGATATCGTTGTCTCGTTCTCTGGCAATGTAGAGTTCTTTTTTGATATAATGGACCAAAGGGTGTTTGGAATAAATCGTTTGTATAGAGTGTAGGGAACTGAGGGAGTCTGTGAGAACAAGGAAACGGTTTTGGTGGAGTCTAAAATATTTTAATGAGGTTGAATGTGCCAATTGTATTGAAGATATTAATACAGCTTTGCTCAATGCAACTCCTGATATGCTAGATGAATATAAAAATATAGATGTACCTATATTGACAAATAATAGCTCTTTAACAGTTTTCCCATGCGACTATAGAAATATTTCAATTACGGATGGCAATGCTATAGTTTACATTTCTGGCTATCTATTAAGGAAATGTTTGCGGCAACACTCTGGTAGTGCTTGCATGAAGTATAATGATGAACAGACATTACCAAAAGAAGCGGCTGTATTTTTAGAATGTGCCTCCTTGTAATATTGTAGAATATGTTAAACAACTAGAAATAATCTTTGTTGAAAATTTTAATAAAATTAGTTGTCACGAGAACGTTGGAGCGACCCTTAGAAAATTATGTGAAAGTTTACTGTTTACACATCCTTGTAAAGAGTTTCCTCATAAATATTTTTCAAACCTATATATTAGGCTGCGGATTTATTTTACAATTAAATTTGTGAACCAGGATATAAAAAATAGATATTTTTCGAAACAATCAATGAAACCTAACATAAAATTAAATATCTTAAAACATCTTTGAAAACCGGCATATTCAATATGAAAGACTTTCAAAATTCATTGATTTTAACTCATTTGGTTAAACGCTTTTGGTTTTGAATGGTTCGTGTATCGATTCTCACAATTTTCGAATCGCGATAATTATTTTTCCCAGTACCCGTATTTTACTGTTAGGTAAGTTGGTACTCTTTGATGGCCTCGGATTTGAAACAACCTGTATTGACCTGTATACATTTTATATTAGAATACCTATTTAAGTTGGCATTCGCAAACATTTTATTGTTAATTTTTATACCTACTAGTCTCATTTGTAGCTTACTACATTATTACTTTTTGATGTAACTTCCATTTTTCCTTTCATTTTTGCTATCAGTTCTTTTTATAATTATGTTTAGATTCACCAATCAAATATCCTGACGATATTCCCTATTTTAATTCCCACCAAGCGGAATAGATTACAATAACAATTATTGCTAGATGTTTTTAAATCACCCTGGTAAGTGAACGTTTATTCGCTTAAATCGCTAGCGGTTTGCATGAACCTCGTATAAACACGAGCACGTGCACTGCTCCAGGAATTTGTCGAAATCGTCGGCGCGCTTGTGTGTGACCCTTCTTGTCTTGTTAATGTTCGTTGCTTTTGTGGAAGAAACTGTGTTGTCAACAAGATTTGCTGTGTAAGTGGCAACACCACGGGCGTAGCCAGATTTTAGTATCGGGGAGGAGAAAACTAAAACTAAAAGTATATAAAATAGCCCTGACACAGTGTGGAAGGCCAATTGGAATAAATTGGATAAAGAATAAATGAGGAAGTGTTGGGAAAAACACTTGGATTTGTTTTTTTAAATGCGCATAATTTCAAGAAAAAAAGATTTAATATAGGTTGTGTTATTGTGACAGTGGCCAATACCAACTTCCTTATTTTAAAAAAATCCCCGCATGTTTATTGAAAATTGAATAGATGGGGATTTAACTTGAACCTAGGTTAAACAAAGTTGTCACGCGTTTCGCTTACAGTAGCACAGTAGCTTTCTCAGACAAGTTCAGTGTTAACCTCGGTGTTAACGTCACAATTTTAAGTTGAACATAGGTTCAAATATAATGTAGATTTAAACAAATTGAATTGTTTAATTTCATCGTTTTCCATGACTATCTATTTTTTATATTCTTCAGAAAATTCTAGAGACATAATTCATGTACAATGTCCTATACCCATCTTCAACTGTTTCGGAAATATTAAGTGTTTTCAGCTCCATTACAAAAATTAATATTGAAAAAAAGAAATACGTTACACTGAAGAGATGTTAGTAAAGCGCCCATTTGAATAGATTTTTTGGCTGGAATAGTGGAAAAACTTTTTGTCAGGATGAAATATTTTTCTCGGAGTACTTATAGTCCAATTAAAAGTTTCAATAATCACAGCGTATTGAAAAATATTATGGAAAATAATATATCAAAGCGAAATTAAATATGTGATGTGAATTTTCTTTTAGTACATCTAATACTAGGTATTTACCTTTTAATTTTGTTTTTCTATTGCTCTCTCTTTCTCACCACCGAACAATGACCCAATAACACAGTCCGCATATATGATTCACAACACTGTTATGGAAACACAGCACTTATAATAGTTATAATACAAACACAAGTATTATCACACGTATTATTTAAATTCGATATTCACCGTTTATGAGGTTAAAAATCACTAAAACAACTTACTACTAACCAAGTAAATATCCAAATCGAACTAACATTCTTACTACGGTTAAGTTGATAGCAAGTACAAGCGTATCTTAATGCAAGGTCGTTTCAATCGCTTTTACCGGTCAGTGTTGGAGAAATTGTTTATACAAAAACGTCCACGACACGAGAGGTTCAAGAGTGAAGGTGTATTTTTCCCGTTTCATTTCACATAAAGTTATGTGTTTAATCAAATTAATATATTGAATTATCAAATTTATCAAAGATATGTGTTAGTTGTAGATATCGAAAAATCTACCAGTTTATTCACCCACAACTACAATCTCAAACCAGTTGTAGGAAAACCAATAAAAATAAAAACAATTGAAATAACACTGCGTCAACCACTTGGGTCTTGGCAGTTTGACAACTTTGGGAATACATATGGAAGTGATTACACATTTAAAACAAGGACTATTTATAGAGCTTATAAATATTGATTGACTTGACAAGAATTTCTCGGTGAGAGCTATCTTTATATTATTGGGAACACCGCACAAATTACGCAGATTATCAAGATGTGGACAATTAGTAATAATATGCTTCACATATTCAACACACTGGCTTCTTTGGACATCACATTGATGGGTTATGTTGGAGTGTCCAATTCTAAGCCTATTCGTTAGAACATGAACTGATAATGCTTAGTCACACACGAAATTAAGCACCTCACAAACAAAAAAATGTAGGACAACACAGATATTCCTACCTGGTCCCTAAAATAAACACTTCGCTCCCAATCGACCTTAAACACGAATGTAAAATGTTGTCAAAGTATATCTCGAGAACCTATTGAAAATTGAGAATGGGATGCATATTGTATTCGAATATATATTTATAGGATTTTCCAATACTAGCTGTGAAGTTGACCTTCTAGCCAACTGAGAAGTTGAATTTCTCTATTAGTGGTTAATATTTTTTCTATTATTAACCTAGGTCAATGATGGACAAATTCAATTATTTTTAGATTCCACGGATAGTAGTTTAACTTGTGCAACATAATCTTGTTTACCCAGGAGATTGTCTTTGACGTATTTGCTGCTTGAAATTATCTATCAAGATGAAATTATTTGAATTTAAATGTCACTAGTTTAAAATTCGCGATCAACCAAAAATGACTGATGATATTAGTAGTACCATAAAATACACCAGCCAAACAAGAAGCGAAAGCCGGCGTAAATCCTTTGATCTTCTGGAGGCAAAATTTCGTGACCTTCAAACTGACGTTGACAGATAACGGATCAAGTTACACTGAGAAAATTGTTAAAGAAATGTAAATTAAATGTTAACTACACGCAAAAAAGTGAAACCAAAGAATCTCAAATAATGATTGTTCATTTTTATGACTTGTTTCGACAAAGTTTTAATTGTTAAACTCAATTTATGAATTGGTAAAGAATTTAACAGCTCAACAAATATTGTGAAAAATATTAATATAAGTTTTAGCTTCTGTTTTTGGAGTACCATCCATTATTAAAAATAATTAGCTATTGTTTATAGAAAGAATTTCAGAAAATGATGATAAAAAATTACAATAAGTATGGTGCCTGAATATAAAATTTTTATTATTTATATATTTGAGAGTTACACTTAACCAGATTCTGAATTAAATTTTACACCCAGAGAAAATGTTATGAAAAGTTAGAAGTTATGAAAAAGAAGCGACAATAAACTTTTCTCCACAGATATCGATATAATTTTGTAAACAAATTTTATCGTTCAAAACACAAAAAAACATATAAATAATCAAAAAGCTTACAACAAAGAAAATTCTTTGGTGAGCAGTAGAATCACATGTCATTGACAGATAACGGGCTAAAAATGGCAACTGTCAGACATGCGTACTCAGAATATAAATTGTGAAATAGCACAAGCTTCGCTTCTTCTTGGGATGGTGTATTCTGTGGCAGTACTTTCATAATCTATGGAGCAAAAACAGACAGTGTACTTGTCAGTCAGCAGTGTACTTGTCAGTCAGACGACGAGGTAAACGCTTATGAGTTCTGTGGTGTATAAGTACCTGTAACTCTTACACTCGAGGTGAACGCAATACCGCTGTAATATTTTAGCATTGAAATAGTGTATAATGTCAATTATTTTCAATATTTGTCTCTAATTTGGCTAGTAGTGGAATAAAATGTATATACACAGCGGTGGTGAAGACATTTATAAGCCTGGCTCATTATTCATTGTATTCATTACTAGGATATGATTAATATATTTCCTCAACGACTAAATAATAACGCACACATTATTTTTACATATTTAGCTGCATAATGATATAAATTCTTCACACAAGTGAATAATAAAAAGAATTCACTCTCGTTAGTCAATCACATTCTATTATTATCAGAATTCATGCTAAAATGAATTAAAATGAATAAATCAAAAAATCGTCTCTTTAAAACGTCAAATACCTAAGAACGCAAATCGCTTCTGACAGCGCGTCGATTGAAACGTCAAAATAATTATAAAATCATAATTTTACGTATTATAATAGAAAAAAGATAGACAACAGTAGCGGTAGTGAATATGTACGCCTCCCGGAATTAATTTCATTTATAAATGTAAGGGTTCCGATGAAAAATTTAAGTTACGTATATATATTTACTCTTTACATTTTTATAAATATGTTTTTTAGCCTAGTGGTGGTTCACTATGGCGCGGACGATCGAGGTTCGATCCTCACTGGAAGTTTTTTCTTTTTAGTCGTGGAGAAAGTATAGTCTTTTACTTGTGTAGAATGGCTATTATTCACTTGGAAGATTCCAAAACTCACTCGCTGCGCTCCCTCGTTTTCCCTTCATCCGCGTGAATAATAGCCATAATTCTGCACTCGCTGAAGAATATACTATTATCCATGCAAATGTTATGTAGTTGTATACAATTTTTAGTCTCTAGCTATCAGATCAGTCCTTTTTTCATATGTGCACCATATAGAAGTAATATAATTACTTCATGGTTTGTTCAGGTATTTATTTTATTTATTTATTGAACATGTTTTAAATTGATGTATTTTTTTTTTCAAAGTATAATAAATGAACGCCACTATACTATATATACATCTATTATCAACGTTACAGCATGCATAGAATCTTAACGAGTAAGTTATCTTTCCATACTTAAAAAAAATTAGTTTATTGTTGTTTGTATAATAATATTTAACTTTTATTTTATGTGAGTTTTAATCTGTTTTTCGTTAAATAAATTGGTAAACCCGCTAGTTACTTCAATAAACAAATGACATAATATTATGTCATTCAGGTTATCTATATTTTACAATTTTCATTCTCAGATCATAAAAAGAAAGTGTATTATACAGAGTGGGCCACAGAAAACAGTCCATCTCCATATTTAGCAGTATTCCTTAGATTTTAAGGAAATTTGGAAACACGTCGATTTTTATTCTAAGGGTGGAAGATTTTCACGATACGGGCATTTGTCAACCCCCCACCAACACCTTATATTTGAATAGGGAATATTATACCATGTGCAGCACATCATCTGAAAGGCATTTAGATGAAGTATTTAGACGTAATGATCGTCCACGATTTTTTCGATATTCACAACATCATTGCAAAAAAAGACTTAATTAAATCAAAGTACAACACCTCTTGAAGATGAAACGCAACCCCTATGGTTTGTTAATGTGTCACATCAAAAGTAAATGAAAACAAATGCAATACGATAGTTAATCTATGAAGAAAATTAACTAAATCAGAATAGTATTGGATTAAATGTTGGAAATGGTGTCAATCGACAAAAATTTTGTTTTGTAGCATTTTAGGAGTTATTAGGTACTTCCTCATTGAAGTTAACTTTAACCAACATGCCTATCAATCAGGAAATTCCTGTGAAACAGCCTTACACCAACTGGTGCCGAAAATTGAAGCTGCACTAGAAAATCAAGAAATAGCTCTTGGAGCATTTCTTGATATAGAAGGAGCGTTTGACCACACCTCCTTTGATTCCATGATAGCTGCTATGGCAAGACATGGAGCAGACGACACCACATGTCACTGGATGAAAAACATGCTTTTCAACAGAACAGCAACAACAACCTTATTTGGAGACTCCATGCAGGTATCGATAATAAAGGGATGCCCACAGGGAGGAGTCTTATATCCTTTGCTGTGGACCTTGTTATAAACGATATCCTGGAGGAACTGAAACGGAAGGGGATATAAACCCAGGGGTATGCAGATGATCTGACAATAGTGGAATTCTCTAATGTTATATTGGAGCTGAAGCTACAGGCTCTGGAAACGGTGGAGATAATATAGTGTAAGAGGTAATGCCTAAGAGTGCACCCTACAAAAACTACACCCATTCCCTTTACCAGAAAAAGGAAGCTTGAGGGACTGACTAGAGCTGCCAAGCATCTTCAACGTACATCAGTGTCTATGACAGGTGGTTAAGTATCTGGGTGTAAGCTTGAGAGACTAGAGCTGCCAAGTATCTTCAACGGGCGTTTGTGTCCAAGCCAGGTGGTTGAGTATCTGGGTATAACTCTGGACTTACCTGGAATTCACACCTTCATGTCAAAACCCATTAAGGGAAAATGGCTCCAACCGCCGCCAATCGGGCGATTGGAAACACATGGGGAAAATCTACAGATCGTACACTGACTGTAGACAACTATGGTGAGAGCATTTGTCACCTATGGTGCCTTAGTCTGATGGCCAAAAACGAATAAGAGAAAAACTGAATTGGAGATATCAAAACTTCAGAGACTCGCCGCTTACACTAGTACTACACCTAAATTAAGACTTACGCGCATTTCGATAACCAAGCTATCTCCTCCAGTGACTATGGTTAGATATGGTATACTTTACTCATACTGTAATTTCTATTTTACTTTTGGGGTCAACATATTTGGAATAATTCCTATATACGTTGCACTGTTTGATTGTAACAAAACATTCTTTAATGTAATTCATCACAAAAAACCAAGTATTATACATGGTTGATTGACCGGTTTAGTCTTCAGCAAATTGGTTTTGGTGTGAGTTAAAGCAATGTTTATTGTGAAATGAAGTGCAGCAGTTGAGTGACTTGGTTTTGACTTATCCTGTAATAATAACCTACCACTTTTGTGGCGTGACTATTTTGTAAAAAAATATTATTTATCCTACTGTAAAGCAATACAGAATCTTCGGCCACAGCACCTAGGAGACAACTGGATAGAGGAGGGACTCTATCCTAATCATTTGGTATACATTATATAATAATTATATAACCAGAGAAACTGCACAAAAGAGGTTTCTGAAGTATTGAGATTTTAAGGTAAGATGATCTTATCCATCAAGAGGAGATGATTATCAATGTCTCTTGTACAAATTCAATATTGAGAGTATAGTCTTCCGTAGAATGTTGTCATCCTTATCTATCTATCCATATATAAGATTTTTTATGGTGGAATTATGTGTTCAGAGATTCCGAGTAAGATCAGTCTTAACAGTGGCGGTTAGTACAAAAGAGCTGAAGTGCTGCAGAGCTCCCAAAAAATCTTCTTGTCAACCAAAATATTTTCTTTGATCAAATTTATAATATATTTTGACTCGCAATATATAAAGATTCAAATTTTCAATGTTAATGAATATTTTAAGTTTTCTCCCGAAATATTCTGAATCAATTTTGGCGAATTGACACTACAATATTTCAATGAAATTCAATATCCGGATATCGGAACAGCTTTCCTATTATTACCATTTTCCTAAAGGTCTTAATTTTTTTAAACGACTCTGAATGATTTCAACTTCGAGTTAAATCGTGAATTTATTGATGGAAGATGGAAGGTGATGTTTTTTGAAAATATATGGACAGTCGGACTTGACTATCTATCACAGAATCGACACTTCCTTCAACATTTGATGATAATGGCGAAAATAAATTCAATAAAAAAGCGAAAAGGAAAGTAATCTGCTGAGAAAACCAAAGTGAGGAAATAGATGTTGAGAATATCTTCAAAATGTATTTGAACTACATAGAGGGTGGACAACATCTTAGTTGCAATAGGTATATATCTACATAAAAATAATAATAATATAGTAATAAGAATGTTTATTAACAAAAGTGATAATTCCCAATATCTTTCAATATAGTTTTTTTTACGACAGAGCGAGTGGCTGTCCGTGGTATCACATGTTGCTAAATTCAGCAGTTTGCGACTTGATAGTAGGTACAGTCATATTCAATGAGGCATTATTAATGCAGTCTCATTTCAAAGATCCTAAATTTTTTTGAATGGTGCCCTAATCATTTTTGCATGTCTTAAATTAATTAATCTTTTGTATTGCTATTGTCGCTGCTATAAAATGCGGGATTAAATTTTTAATCTCCATGATTATATATTATAATGTATATTCATCATCGTCACAAAACAATTACATTAATTTTAATCCAATCACTCATAACCATAATTCTACTAACCAAAACTCGGTTTGGATTTTAAATGCCATGCATTTATAGCACAATCAATTATAAAAATGTCAAAAACATCTTGTATGGTTATCATTTATTTAGGATGGGTTGTTTCATATAATAATATGGTGAATCATACGCGGTTCTATGGATTATCACATCCTACATTGTTCCGTCATCTGTTTTAACTATTAATAATCAATACATACGCTAATAATTCCGTTATGATAGGGTATGTTACATAGCTTATGCATCCTTTGTGTGGCGCTGCGCCAAACATATTACATATCCTCCAAAATACTGCAAATAAAGTAAACTATTTTTACTGTAATACAATGACCGGAGCGGCGTTATTTGTGTAATATAATAGATTATCTACTGCATTGATTAATTAAACTTTTGAGAGGACTAAAAACAATAATCTTGTTGTATACTGTGAGATCATTTGGCATTTTCACACGTGTGGATTGAATTAAAAAAATAATATACTATCTACCTACTTTTGAGAGTGATAAACGAATTGTAATTTTTGAAGATTAAAAATAATACTGTTTACCGGTTCAACTTAACTGGTTTAAATAGTTGAGCGACCTCTGTGTTGCTTTGGCATGCACCGAAGGAAGATTGGTTAAACCTGAAAAAAGTTTGACAAAGTTGAAAAATTTAGGATTATAATTTTGTGTGAAAAAAATTTGTTGGTGACAATGCTCTGTTTTAAGTATTCTTGTTCACAGTTACGGACGTGACTGTTTTTTAAATTTCAATTAAAGGTCAGTGTTGCCAACAAAAAGTGGTTTTTATGACAATGATGACAGTTAAAGTCTACCATTAAAAACATAAGATTGCTTTATTGAAACAACAATGAATATGACGTTTTTGATGAATAACTAATGCATCAACCAATAATTCTGTTCCTAGTTTTGTCAGTTTCATACGTTTTTGTTGATATTTGTTTAATCTTATATGTATATTTTCCATTATCCTTTTTGTAGTAGATCTAGTAATTTGTTACCTCTACATTTTTATGAAGGCTTTTTGAACTGACATATGACATAATGACAGATGTGACTGTTCCCTTCAAATTAACGGTACAATCAAGTGCAAAAATAGCCGAAAGGTTGAGGTGCTGAGCATGTGCCGAGGTTTCTAAACTTCTGACTGGTGGGGACGAGCTAATCAATCAATCAACTCAATCACATACAACAAGGCAAAGCCTATAGCACTACATCAGCCCCCTTATCCTCTTCATGGGTGCAAAGTTCATTTTAGATTAGACAATTTCTTGTGCGATATTTAGTACAAGTTTTGGAACAATTCAAGTTAAAAATTGTATTAAAAATTATCTACCCTGTCAAATTGTAACAAGTTCTATTTTTTTAGCAATTTGATTTATTGTTTGTGTTTCACGATGAAAATGTTCTCTGAAAATGTCATTAATCTTGATAATTTGTGGTTATGTCACATAGATATTATAAAAAGAACAGATACGAAAGCTTGACAGAGAACAGTAAAAAAAGGGAGATGAGTGGACATACCCATTTAAATGCCCATCGTCTTATGTCGACTCCGTTCGTGCTGCTTCGCGAAATTTGTCAACAGGGTTGTCAATTTGCATAATATTTCCTTCAATTTACGATCATAGGTCAAATATTCTATAGCATAGGTGTATATTGTATTCCCTTTGATAATAAATAAGTCAAGAATTATTTGTAAAAAATTTGGTTGATTTTTGTAATTATTTGTGTTATCTAAAAATGTATTTATTAATTAATCTCCCAAGAGTAATGACTATTTATAACAAATCATAGGAATGTACATATAGGGATTCAATAAATACATAAATATATATTCGATTATGATAATTGTTTTGATTCATGGCGCAGTTTTAAAGATTTAGTGGAAACTTCCAAAAAAACTAGATCCGGCACTAGAAATTGTTATTGTCCCTGAGTCAACAGTGCAATTTGGTAAGAAATTTAGAAAATATTCTGAACTAGCAACATCGCGGCCATACCGAGTTAAAGGTCCAAGGTCATTGACGACGGAGCTGAAAATCGTTTGATGTTTTACCGGGATTCGTATCTGTTTTCTTTATAATCTGTGGTTATGTATTGAAGTGGTTGAAAAATATGTCTTGGAATAAACGAGAGATTTAAATATTGCTTGGAGAAATCTCAAAGCATGCTTGTTTGTAGGTACAATGTAAAACACTTCCTATCTATTAATATAAGTTAATATTCGCTTAGTGGTATGAGCAGCCGTATAAATTTTAAATATTTCAAATTTTCTTGCTCCATGAATAACGGAGTTTTTGGAAAGGTTATATTTATTTTATCATCAAATCAAGTCACTGCGCAGAATTTTGAACTAATTATTGTTCAATAAATTGGAATAGTCTAAAAATGCCTGAAACAGTGGGCCAATATTTCACACAAGGAATCTATTCCAAATATTGTTCCAAAACTTGGACTTGATATTGCACGAAAAGTTGTCTAATCTAAAATGACCTTTAGAAAGAGATATGCAAAATGTTAGCCAGTACAAATCTATCAATAGCTTTGAATTTAGATGAAATAAAACCATTGGAAGCTGAAATACTATTTATTTTTCGAGCAAACTGTAATTACAGTTAAGTTAAAATATGAGTCCTTAAAGACCAGTTACACAAAGGATGCTGGCCTAAAAATATTGCAGTACATCACTTAATAAATTATGGCAGCCATTACTCACTTGGTTAGTTTGCGCCACGAGAATTCAATGACTGATGAACATAGAGTGTGAATTGAATAAGATAGGATGTTTTTAAAACTACCACAGGCGAGTTTCTTAAACAATGTGATCAAGAAAAGCTTGACCATGCGTGAGAGGTGAATGCGAATGCAATAATGGTGAATAACTCAATCATACCAATGGAAAATGTATTTTTGTGTGACTCTCAATATAACAATACTGCACTAACAGGGATCCTAACTGGACATTGTGCCGCCTGAACAAGCTCGAAATGGTGGAGGAATTGCACAGCAATTCAGAATCCTAGGGCACAACACCTAGAAGATTATTGGATAGAAGAGGGACATTTACCTAAGTTGAGCCTGCAAATATCCCTAATTATGTTCACACAATAAAAGAACACTTAATTGGAAACACAAGTCTATTTTTAGAGTAGACAAAACCAAAGTGACAGGCAGAAAATCTAACTACTCGAAGTTGTCCAAAAATAAATAAATAAAATCGTTGTCACGAAAGAACACAATTTTGAATTTGAAGTACATAACAGTCAGAGAAATAGAA
The DNA here is from genome assembly GCA_910591685.1 of Galerucella tenella. Lineage (NCBI taxonomy): Eukaryota > Metazoa > Arthropoda > Insecta > Coleoptera > Chrysomelidae > Galerucella > Galerucella tenella. Next base: position 10,697 of record CAJUYH010002061.1, on the reverse strand, counting down.
CCAATCTACTAATCTCTGAAACTTTCCTTAGGAACTGAGTAGAAGTGAGGGGTCACAATATATCTTCCAGGTTTCAGCGAATCTCACCCCAATAACATTATTACACATTATTTAACAGCTCACATCGTTTTTAGTTGAGTTTTGACGAAAGTTTACTTTTCTTTTCGGCTTTATTACAAGTAGAGGATGATAAAGAACAGCACAAGAAACAATGCTCCGTTCCATTTCGTTAAAAAGAATGTGACAAAGGCGTAAAAGCATACAACAAATTTCCAATTATCCGCATATAAGCAGATAAAAAGACAATTTTAACAAGTAGATTAAGCGTTTGTCGGTTGTGGTGTAATCCTTAAAAGGATTTTGAAAGTGGATTCGAGCTAAGGGAGGCTATACGAATTCGCCTACATGCGGGTTTATTCTTAAGTAAGAATCACTTTTCAATGAAAAGAAAATTGAGAGCAAATCCCGGAAAATACTTATTTTTTTGTGGAAAAATATTTTATTAGTTTAAATAGCATTTTAGAACTGATTCCAGAAGCGCACAGTGCTTTAATGGCTGCTTGATAATGTGGTTTTCACAATAAATGTGGCTTTATTTATTTATATAAATCATATTCTGAAGGCTTTTATTCGATTGTATCGCTACGTCATGTCTTTCATTTTTGGTTTTCAAAATATGTGAATTTAAATTAAAAACATCAACCTTATAAAGGAGAAAGAAAATATTTACGTGTTTCTATATCTTGTATAATGATCACTGACGCCAATATTGTCGAAAACGTTTTGGTTAACTTGTTCGACTCGTGTCCAAATAATTGAAGCGTCCCCGCCGACGCGATGTCAGATGTCATCGTTGGAAACGCGATAGTTGCCTCTGTGATGTAGTCGACAACAGGATGTTATTTTGTTGGATATGCACTTGTACGTACAGTAGTATCAAAACAGTTTTCCTATGGGGTTTAAAAAAAACAGGTACGTACAAAGTATGACGCATACCACACATTTTATATATTATACTGGTTGAAGTTGAGTATGACAACAATAACAAAATTTCAATTCATTACTTTGTAGAGATCATGTTTCTGTTGTATGTAATATGAAATAACTTTCTCTCTCCCACTCACAAAATGGCAATACGTAACATAATTATTGGCAGAATCTTTATATAGATACATAAATAAGTCACTATAAGAAAATAAACACCTTTATACAATTGATCCATTAGATGGGACAAAAAAGGTAGAACGTGTCGCGGGACACACGGTAGGAACTTCAGTTCATTTTAAGCAAAAATTATGTAATACATCTGACGTTATAGATAAACAATTTGCATATTCCTCGGTGGTCGAATAGTAAGCAAACCAGACTCTCACGCGGTAGACCCGAGAAGAAGTTTTTTCTTGTTATTTTTTTTTTAATTATTCTGCTTGATATTAATAACGACAACAGGTAGACGTTTGTAATATTTAGCAGAATATTCATTATTATAGATAATAGTACGGTACCCTTCATGAGGGAGCCCGACTGGCAACATCTACTTATAACAGCATCGTCTATTTAAAAAGGGAAACCGTAGCATTATACAAATTGGACATTCAAGAACTGTACGTTTACCACACAAAAATTAGTGGAAACATAAAATTGAATTGTAAAATTTTCAATTTGAAGTTATATTACAGTTTATAGACATTTTTATTTTCTAGATTTTTCCTTAAGTGGGTCGTACAAAAATATGCTGTTCGACTCGTGTGGATTGTCCATATCGCACTTGAACGATTGAGCACTCCGCCTACGGCGTCGTGCTCAAACTTCGTCCTCGTGCATTATGGCCATCATATCCACACTAGTTGCACAAACTACTATTTCTATCAAAATATGCCCTTTTACATTTAAAAACAACCTGCCAAATGACAAATCAATTTATCCATCCATTTTAAAGTTATCCAATTGAAACATTCAAGTTTTCAAAATTTCAACACCCTGTATTTCGAAAAGCAAATGTGCTAGACCCCTTAATCCTCATATCAATTTGTCCAATTTTACGAGAGGACTCTACATGCAAACGTTGTAATTACCCTTAACGTTCGAGATGCTTATACCATTTTTTGCGCCATCGTATTGAAATAATTTCCGAATAAAATAATTTAAATTTCTTAGAAATGAACGACATGTCAAAAGTGACATTTATACTTCTCGATCAGTTTAAAATATATTTTGCATTTTGGTGAAATTGTTTTCATGCTATTTATTACTTTTCGACGTCTGAACGGTAAGTAAATCACTTACCGACGTGTTAAACTTAGAAACCAGTAAACACAACCTACCGTCCTGACAACCGATACTGTGAATAAACAAAAAAGATCAATCGCGCAAAAAAAATTATGGAAATAATAGTAAAAATTTATCCGAACAAATTCAAGTAGATCACCACTGAAAATACCAGCTTTGCATAGGATTTTAATATAGCATCGGTGGTTCAGTGGTAAAATGCTCGCCTTCCACGCGGGCGGCCCGGGTTCGATTCCCGGCCGAAGCATATGAATCGCTGCTTCGTAAACGAGAGAGACTCAGGAGAGAGCACACGCACGCAAGCAAGGCACATAACGAAGCAACGTAACATAACGTAACGTAACGGTCAGATCTTTTGCGTCGCGACCCTCGGTCGCTCAAACATAACCTGACGTAAAGAACTAAAGTTCCAATGAGGAAGTTTTCTGTCAATTAAATAAAAAAGGAAAGATATAGTCAAATCCAAATGTTAATGCATGTCCTAATTTAGCATAATCCAATACCTAAACATCTAAACAAAAAATTGAGGAGCGTTGCAAGATAAATACTTAGGTTGGTTTTGTTTTGCGGTTTGATGAGGGTTTCATTACAATCTTCCAATTCATTTTTTGCTTACAAGCCATTTGGTATAATTGCTCTTCGCCTTCAATTAGTACAGTAGGAAGATGAGCTGCTGAATTTAAACGTTTAAACGTGGTCGTACAAGCCCTCAAGATGATCCTCGTAAAGGTCGACCAAGCAGGAATAACACCCAAAGTCTTGGAAAAAATATCATATTATTGGAAAATCGTCTAGTAAATGGGAGAGATTTGGTAGAAGCCGTAAGCATCTCATTGCGCAGTGTGGACAATATTTTGACTAAAGTATTGGGTTTCAGAAAGCTGTGTGCAAAATTGGTCCCGCATTCGCTATAGCAATGGAATAAAAGCACATTCGTATGTGACTTCTCGGCAACATTTAGAGCATTATCGAAAGGATACAGTGGATTTTGTGCGACGATTCATCACTATGGATTGGACTTGGGTCTATCACCATGATCCTAAATCGGAACAAGAGGCTGAAGAGTGGCGTGAGTCTGGTTATTCGGTACAGTTCGTTCGTGTACAGAACTCTGCTAAGAAGCATCAGTTTTTTGAAAGAGAAGCTGTAACCAACGCTTTCGATTTCTGCTTAATTTCTGATTTAGTCAATGTTGACGCAGATTGCTCTGTTTCAGACATCTTGGGACCAGTTTGTTTGGAATGAGCTATTGAACGACAGTGCCAGCACCAAGGTTTTTTATTTTTGTCAAGCTTTCTCGCTAAGAACACGATGCTTCATTTGCATTACGACTATAATTTTTCCATTTTTCAAATGAGGATAACAGCAGGGCTAGACTATCAAACACATTTCTGTTGAAGCCTTTTAATTTATTTTACTTTCAATATTTCAAGTGTATCATTTTCTGGATATTATATGACTCTAAACCAAAGGTCTTCATGTTTCAAAAACATTGAAATTTCATAAGACCAGTCCAAATAATTTCCTCCTTCTCGTAACTCAAAGTAGGGTGGAGAATTTGATGAACTCTCTTGAGTTACCTACTGCGTTTGGCTATGTGATAAAAGTTTCAATTTCTTTTCCAATTATTTCATATGGAAGTCTACGCCTATTACCTGTAGGAATTTAATGAAGTTTACCTAGAAAAATGTAGTGAAAATATTTTCAATTGACATATCTATTATCGATTTTGTTTCCATAAGAACTAAATAAACTTTAAAACAGTTTACTAGCTAGGAGATAAGGTGTCTCCCAACAACCTCACATTAGACTGACTCCTCGCAAGGAGATTTTTCACCTTATAGATCGTCTTTTTTCTACGCCCATGTCTGTGAACATCAAAAATCGCACTTTCGACATTCGTTGTGAGTGAAATTTAACAATAACATGCACGTAATATATGATATATTATCTCATAACATATTATACGTGCGTTTAGATGAGAAAACTTAAATGTCTTTGTTTAATCAAGCTCCGATCAAATTTTTATTTACGCTCCACTTTATTTGGTCTAATTACATAGATTCATTCACTTGAAGAACATAGAAGCTTCTAGCAATGGTGAAATACATTATATATTAGAAGAATAATTCTCTCAAATGTCGACAACAGATTATACAATTTCTCAAAAAATATGTCGTGTTATTTCATAAAAGAAAATAGATGAGCGTAGAAAAAGTATCGTACGTTACACGAGTTGTGATCCTATTACGAAATTTTAACTTCGTAATATATACCATTATCCTCTCAATTTCCACTATATGCTAACCCGAAAACTATACAATTCCAATCAATTGTATAAATATAACTTGAAACCACTTAAATATTTAATAGCATTTGGTCCTTTTCTCGCAAAAATTTTAGTGGTGAATACATAAGCTTGAACCCAGAATTACGAATAAATTGACCCAAGCAAGGTTCAAATTGTAAATGGCTTTGACAGGCGTGACTAAAATTTAACCCGCAACTATATCTCTAGTTGGGATCCTCAAGCTAGCTCAAAGCAAAATAACAATTTTCCATCCTATAGCCTATTAAATCAATGAAATATTCATTCGCAAGGAGTAAAGTGGGAGAAAAAGCTGAAAAAGTACCATATTTAGTATTAAAAAGTATTTGTAGTTTTAACGAATGAAACTACTTTTGAAAAGGGTGACGAGAGTACATTGGAAGAAAAAAAAAATAACCTTAAAGTGAAAAAATGGATTTTCCACATTTCTAGAGTTGGCTTGAATCGCCCTATCTTTTTTTCTCGCGTAACAATCGTTTTGGAGGTTATGGTAGTTTTGAAATTTTGCAGTGATATTTACCAAACTTTTCAAAAAAAATTAGGCTTTTGAAAAATATTGATTCGTGGCTGTGTTAAGTTTGTCGATCGCTTATTTTCATTTTGTTTGTGAGAGGCCAGTAAGCCAGTGGCGGCTGTTTATGAATATGATCTTTTATAGCTCATCTATTATGAAAACCGTTTTCCACGTGACAAAGTGCCCATACAGAGACGTTCCTTTTGAATTATGTCATTCGTTTCCTAGTGTCAATGATACATATTTGAAGGAATATTTTGTTATTCATTCCAAACGAAATATATTCCATTGGATAATTAAATATCAACTAACGACAGTCTCAGCTCAACATTGATTATGGTGTAATAGAGAAGAAGATGTGCTACCGCGCACGACCAATCAAAAAAATTCCCAAAACGCCGCCATATTGGAAAATCAGCGAATCAGAAAATAACGCACGAGATTAAACGCTTGAAAAATAACTGAATATGAAACGAAAACAGAAGACTAAATCTTTATTTAACAATAAAGAAACTCACTTAATGTTCCAATGTTCAGTGTTTACAATTATTGAACGATGACCACAAGTGAGATTTGGTTGTGTAGGATATAGTTATGAAAATATCGAACATATGATTGTGGCAATATATGAAAGTTCGTCTTCCGTGGAAGCACACTCTCTTCTCTATTTACATTAATAACATTTTATATTTTATATGTTGTCCAAAATTGGTTCATCGAGTAAAATATAGACATTTCTCAGATGGTTTCTGCAATTTTATTATATCTGATTTCTCGTACTAAATAAACTGAGAATCTTTTACTATGTTTCAAGGTTATGTTGAAATTTACTACTAATTATGGTAAACAACCGCCAGTTACCTTAAATAACCGCTGGGTTATAATCAACAGTTCGCTAAAAATCACCTTATATGAAATCTGTCGAGCATTAAAAAACATATGGATTTGTTATCGTTTCGATCACAACCTTTTCAAGCCTTATCCATTTAGTTCCGCCCTTTACGTGATCGTCGACCTTATTTCCTGTTTCCGTTTCCAATGTTTCCATCTCTATTAGTGTTAAATAAAAACTGTATTGAAAAAAAGTGGTTCTAATAGAATGAACGACTAATTGACAGAAAGAAGTATTGCAAGGCCTTCCAGATTAACGAAGCGGTTGTTGTTTTATTGTGAGTAGAACAGGTGGGAAATTCCGTTTCGTTTGAGATCGTGATGATAATTCTGTCAATATATAGAATTTGTTCGATTATTGGCTGTTTTTTAAGGCTCAATACCGAGAAGTATATAGTGGACTGTATAATACAAAGGGTGGGTTAAAACAAATACTACTTTAATAAAATATCCAGATTATTGCACTCGATCTTTAATGAATTAACACTTGTGAAGATCTGAATAAAAACCTTGACATGAGAAATGTTATAGGTAATACAATTTCATGCCGCTACACTGATATCGCTTCGCACTTATTATTGCTGCATTCACATGCGTACGAATGAAATCAACTATTCATGAAGCCGCACTGCACTGTACAAAAAAAACTACATAAATTGGTTACATTTACCAATACCGGCTTTTTGTTAACTAGAAAGTCACGGCAATGTCGAAGAGAGTTGGGTAGAGATTGTAGTGGATCGTGATACTAGTCACAGAAATCCATTACTTGAGAAGGTCCCGATAAGTTCAAAATCACATAAATTACAATAGTTTCAGAGGCTTATTTTATATACATTACGAGAGAAGACTTACGCGGAACCTGAGTGCTCTGGGCGATACACAGAAAGCTACTGGCGAAGAGATCCATTCTTTCGATCTTCCGATCTCCCACCGGGAGTGGGAAATTGGCGCTAAGATTTAGGAAAGAGAAGGAGCGATACGTTTTTTAGTATGCGGGAAGAGATAGCTGAGAGAAAAATGCATATTTGAGCTAATCGATTGTCTTTTAGGGTAAAGAAGCTTGAAATTCGTTAGAACTGGGCAAGTCTAAGTTACAATTCGTTGTATGTTTCTAGGGGAGTACGCTGAATTAAAGTGAGATGAGATAGTGTTTTGTTTTCAGTGGAAAGTTTTCAGAGTCAATACGTAAACAAAGCTGTTTTTTTATGAGTTTGCTACTGGGCAGGGAGAATTTTGAATATTAAGTATACAGAGTCGGTTTAAGGAGCTAAAGGGAAATATTTAAATTAATTCGAGTGTGGCTTAAACACTTCAGTTTAAAAGGCAGTTTATGGTTTTTAAACATACTGGCCCCGGCGACGGAGTGACCGTACGAGAGATGTAGCAAGTAGTTAAGAGCGAAGCGATACTAGAATTCATAAAACAATCATATACAATACATTAACATACAAAAGTGGAACATAAAAAATATTCAAGTATTCATGTTCAATAATCATGGTAACAAATGGTAGGGTATGCCAGGTCAACTCGCGGACACATCCCAAATCAGTGTCCTAGCGTTTCCTCTTCAGCATTAAAATACAATATATATTAAATAAAAACATAAAACATAAAAAGATGAATTCAACTTTTACATATCTTAACGAATCAAATTAAATTAAAATAAAATTAAAATATTAATTAGGGAGAGGTGTGAGAGAAGGAGCATTTTCATTTTCATGTACTGGGATGCGAGACAACTTAGTAATGGGTCGAGTGTAGACTCCACTTTGAGTTCTGAGGCTGACAGCTCGTATTTTCCCGTCTTTACCATGGAAAACTTCAATAACTCTGGCCAAAGGCCACTTAAGAGGAGGGGTGTCATCATCCTTGATGAGAACTAGGTCATTGATCTGTAAATCTTTACAAGGTTTCATCCATTTTGGGCGATTCTGGAGATGGTTGATGTAATCAGTTTTCCATCTCTTCCAAAACTGTTGCCGGGCTTGAGAACAAATTTGCCAAAAGGTTAATCTATTTAAAGATGTTTCCGAGCAATCTTTTTCAGGGAGGGAAGTGAGTGGGGCACCTATAAGAAAATGTCCAGGAGTCAAGGGGTTAAGATCTGAGGGGTCATTGGACAAAGGATGAAGAGGTCGAGAGTTCATTATTGCTTCTATCTGAGTGAGTACAGTGGTCATCTGTTCAAAGTTTAGGATTAGGTTTCCAACGATGCGGACCAAGTGATACTTGCAACGCCGAATGCTTGCTTCCCAAATTCCTCCCCAGTGCGGGGAATTTGGAGGAATGAAGGTCCAAGTTGTTGCAGTAAGAGAGAGAGAGTTTTTTATTTGATCTAAATTTGCTTTGTTTTTAAAAAATTTATACAGGTCATAAAGGGAGTTTTTGGCGCCTTGAAAATTGGTTGCATTGTCACTATACATAGTGGCTGGGCAACCGCGTCGGGCAATGAACCTTTTCAAAGCTGCTAGAAAAGCTTCAGTGGTGAGATCTGATACTAGTTCTATGTGCACAGCTTTTGTTGACATGCAAACAAAAATTGAGATATAACCTTTAATGATTGGAGCTTTCCTCAAGATTGAGGACTTCAGAGAAATGGGGCCGCCGAAATCTACACCGGTGTGGAGAAAAGGGCGTGATGCGGAAACTCTATAAGCAGGGAGATCAGACATAATTTGAATAATGGGCTGGGACTTGACTTTGTGACAAATTGTACATTTTGAGATTATCCGCTTAATTTCTCTAAGGCCATCTAACGGCCAGTATGTCAAACGAGTGTTTGACAAAACGTTTTGAGGACCACTGTGTCCTAAACGGATATGTTCATGACGTAGGATGAGTGAGGTTACTTTACATTTACTAGGCATGAGAATAGGGTGCTTCTGATTATATGGCAATGACGAGTAAGAGAGTCTTCCTCCGACTCTAATTAATTTGTTAGAGTCCAGGAAGGGGTTGAGAGATAAAATTTGTTTGTTGGGTATTAACTGATTAGATGACAACAAGGATCGTTCTTTGGGAAAGTAAGCTGACTGTGTTCTGAGCACTATAAATGTTCTAGACTTTTCTAATTCTAAAGTAGTGAGAGGTCCTGTAACCTTTGTTTGAGTTGACTTGACATTATTTATGAATCTAAACATGAAGGCGAGAGAGCGTACTAATTTAGAGAAGGAATTAAAAGAATTGAACAATGATATCCAAAAATCAGGGATATTTGTAGTTACAGTCAGTGTAGTCTTTTTTGTTTCTGGAGGTGAGGGTACTAAAGTGAATGAATCAAGGGAGTTAAAATCAGTGTCAGGGTTGTGCAAAAACGATGGACCATGAAACCAAAAGTCATGTTGGTTTTGAGGGAGAAGTCCTCGAGATAAAAGATCAGCAGGGTTGAGGGAAGATTTAATGTGACGCCACTGGACATTTTTTGAATTACTTTGAATTTGAGCTACTCTGTTACTTACATAAACTGACCAACGGGAGGGGTGTCCTCTTATCCAAGACAGGGCAATTTGAGAATCAGACCATAGGTTTATAGATTTAAATGTAAATTGATTGTTAAAAATATTTAGAATACGGTTAACAAGGGTAGTGAGTAAAGTCATTGCTGTGAGTTCTAACTTGGGAATAGTTGCAATTGTTTTGAGAGGTGCTACACGAGATTTGGAGGCTATTAACATACACTGTACAGTACTGTCAGTGTACACAGAGCGAAGGTAAACATTTCCACCGTAAGCTACCGAGCTTGCATCGCAAAAGGCATGAATCTCTAAATAAGCTGTCTTTTTTGGTAACAACACATGACGGGGAACTTCTAAGTCTTTTAGAAGTGTAAGGGTTTGACAAAATTCTGTCCAGTCTGACAAAATGTTGGCGTCCGTTATGGGTTCATCCCAATCCATTTTGAGTAACCATAACTTTTGCATTATAAGTTTACCTCTAGCAATTAGAGGGTTTACTAAACCGAGGGGGTCAAAACAACTAGAAATTACTGACAAAACAATTCGTTTAGTCATATTATTTACAGGGATTTGCGAAGGGACAGTTATGCGAAAATTGTCACTCGACGGTGTCCAATTGAGACCTAAAATTTTACAAGGTGAGCTTTCGAGGTTGAGATCTTTTGATTTCGAGTTTACATGAGATTCATTTATTTCTAAATTTGAGCAAAACTTGTGCAGTGCAAACCCGTACGGGTTTAGACAATCTTGTAGTTCATTTTTTAGCTGAGTCAATTCTTGTACTGAATTTGCTCCAGCGAGAATGTCATCGACATAAGTTTGAGTTAAAATTGCGTTTTTAGCCAACGATAATTCAGGGTTGCGATAAGCGATTTCGTTTAAGGTTCTAACAGCGACATAGGGTGCACTTCTTTGGCCGAAACTAACACAGGTTAGTTCAATGCAGGTCAGGGGATCATTTGGGGAGTTTCGCCACAGAATATTTTGGAGAAAATTGTGTTCAGGGTTCATTACTATTTGTCTATACATCTTTTGTACGTCTGCGGTGAGTACGTAAGAAAATTAGCGAAAACGACACAGAATATCGAACAGTTCCGGTTGTACTCTAGGGCCTGTTAAGAGAATGTTGTTTAGGGATAGTTTTGAAGTGGTAGGACAAGAGAAATCAGATACGATCCTAAGTTTGGTTGAAATACTTTGATCTCTACTAACAACT